>CANTAL010000192.1:0-67500 GCA_947650365.1 Chamaelirium japonicum
CCTAAACATGTTGAATCAAGCACGATTTTGCCAATTCAAGACAGAATAGGTGAATATGATTGGCTAATCAAACTCAAATCAATCGAACAAGGCCTGAATTAGCTGAATTAGATATGAATTTCTTTGGTGTATATACTCAACCACCTCCGTTCCTGCTTCTATTTCGCACGACGTGTGGAGGGGAGAAAGTCACACAGATTTTTGTGAGACTCACTCCCGTAGTACATCCCCTCTATCTCTTTTTCTCATCTCTCTCATTTTCTCTCACGTTTTCCCCACATGGCCTTCCATCTCCCCCATGCAATTCCTTTTTTACTTGAATTCTATAAAAGGAAAAAAAAAATAGCGTTTTCTGCTATTTTCAGATTGAAGGTTCAATCAAAAAACCATGAAAGCATTGGATTTCACTTCTTTAACACCCCCCCCCCCCCCCCCCCCCTCCAATACACACACACACTCACGCACACACACAGACACACCCACCAGGTCCACCACTCTCTTCTCCCTTTCTCTTGGTATTTCACCCGACTTTTTGGTCACCCCCAAGGCCCCAACTTCTCCACCATTCATCTTCTCAATACTTATTGCAAAATCTGCACACTACAAGGGTGCAGATTTCAAGTCTTATTTTTCCCGGAAACTCCTATAGCTTTTAACCTATTTTTTGTAACCCGCTTTCTATTTCCAGCACCATCTCATCCTCTTATTTTGGGACTGTTTGAGGGCAGATGATCGCTTTACACGCTTGGGGAGCGGCCAAGAGATATCTAAGGCTTCATCTCAGCATCTATCTTGTTGTTGTTGGTATTATTTCTATTCTTGAAAACCTATTTGCTGAATTTATTTTAGATCTGACTTTATTAGAGCCCATCAAGAACACCTAGATCTTTATAGCTTCACATTAATTTCCTATTATTTTGTGCTTCGTATGGACTGATTGGTGTTTGTTTGTGCTACTATTTTGATGCAACACTGCAAGTTTTTAAGTGAAAATCTAAATATGAATCTAAAATCATATTAACCAAAGTAGAAGGCAAATCTTTCCAAGTTTTACTTTCTACTTAGTTCTGGACAGCAAACAAGGAGTTGTTGCTAGCATCCGAAATTGTGTCAAATGTGTTTACTAAGAGGCCCAGCACAAGTATACACTTTACCTTTGCTTTCACATCATTTGCCACCTAGTACATTAGAAAATCTAAAAATAATCATAGAACTTTTCAACATATGAAAAAAAATTTCTATCCAACCTTGCTTACCTTAATGCTACTTGAGGCTGATATTTGTGTACTCTCAGACTTTGCTTTGGACTTGGCATTTGAAGCTTCTTGGAAGGAGCGGGGTCTTATTGGATAATTCTTTCTTTTGCCTTGCTTCAGTATACACTCTGTGCATGTTGTCTGGTATTTTGCTTTAGCTTTGCATTGCGTTCTTAAATCAACTTGGGGAATTCAGTTGCTTTTGTGCCTGGTTTTCCATTGATGCTTCCCTTCAATTGTTAGTTTACTATACTGGGATTGGAAATAAAACCTCGTGTTTCATCTTCTCTATTAGATATTCTCACACCCCAAAACCTGGGTCGTAAGGGGAGGTCCACAGCGGGTATATTAAGTGGGTGATGGGTGCCACCCTCACCGATGTGGGATTATCCGTTAACACTCCCCTTCACGCGGAGCACTCGTGGTAAGGTTCCTCCCATGCGGAGCACCCGTGGTAAGGCATGATATGTGGGGAGCACTTGGAGCGGGATCAGGAGCAGGAGACGGGCCAGCTCTGATACCATGTTAGGAGATGACGGATAGGGTTTGGAGAGAATGAGAATACTCTTCATTGAGGGACTAAGCCCAATATATGAATACCGTATTACATAGTGAACCCGACTCAACTGTACATGAAATCGACCCGTATCTATTATACGTTAACATTCTCTATGCCCATCTCAGCTTGTTGTGAGTTTTTCAGATAATCACTACATGATCATTTTATTTTTAACCATTTCTTCTCGTGCCTTCAACATAGCGTGCGTCTGCCAACCTTGCGTTTTGTGATATTTGCATCCTTTAGAAATAGTATGGGAGTTGCTTTAGTGGACTTACGATAGACTTGAACTTGCAACATTCGCTAGTAGATGGAATCTGGGGTTGTTGTGGTAACTATCCAACATCCTTCATGGTGATATAACAATTTCATGTTGGCATGAGTCGCATGACAAACTCTTAGTATATTCTCCATCTTTAGTCTAAAGAAGGGTAGGGGTTTGAGATGTGCGGTCTGGCAGCCTTAAGGGGGAAATGGCCTTGAGGACACTGCATATTTCTTCTATTTTGGTGGCTTTGCATTGCCCTCTGAAGTTTGGCTTTGTCAATGCACTTCTCATTGTAGAGTTCTCAAACACGTTATTGGTAGCATGCTAATATGAGTCTATGATGCTTACCACTCTGGTATCTATCTTCCATTGTTAGATCTGGCCTGCTTCTCCATATGTTTTTTTCGTCACCTTTGTGGCAAGTTCTTGGTGATCACCATAAGTTTAAAGACAAGAGGGTTAATTATGTGTTTTAGAAGTGCTTGGTCTCCCACTTTATATATATTATATTGATGCTATTATGAATCTATGATTTCTATATTTTGCTATAATTGCACAGAATTGTCAAATTAGAAGAATGGCCAGTAGACTAGTTATTTTTGTTAATTTACCAGACATTGCTTATATATATATATATATATTAAAGTTTGTGGGTATCTAGCTATAATCCCACATGGCCACCTAATTTCGAGGATTTTCAATGAAATGTATCAATTGCCTGGTATCTTTGGAGTATTCCACACTCTCGAATGTCCTCTCTCTGAACTCTCTCTCTCTCTCTCTCTCTCTCTCTCTCTCTCTCTCTCTCTCTCTCTCTCTCTCTCTCTCTCTCTCTCTCTCTCACACACACACACACACACACACACTCGCTTGCTGCAATACCGGCACCTCCAAGATTCGAGCAGCCACCACATTGGTCCATGATGACAGCATCTCTGCTTCACCCTTGTAACCCAACCACCTCCCCTCCTTCCCTTTCATCTTCCTTCATCCGCCTCCTGACAAGCTTCCAGCTTTGATCCTCTCTGATCAGCGCTTGGGTGCTCCTTCCCCATTCTCGTCCCTGAGGCACCACCTGGCATCCCTCCCTCTTTAATCTGATCCGGTTGCTACACCTCCCTCGCCGTCCCCACCAATCTTTCCAACGCTTTCTCTGTTTCGTCGGTCACTCAACACCAATAGCAATATCTTCCTTAGGTTGGTTTCCACTTTCCTCTATGCTCCATCGCTCCACCTTTTTTAAGTGGTGGTGCTTGTCAGGGGGGAGGATTTGGGGGGCATGCTTACCGGAGACGGGTGGGGGATGGGTGGTGGATATCGAAGAGGAGCAGAAGCGGTCACATGGATGAAATTGATTAAAGGTAAGGGTGGGGTTGAGGATAGTGTTGGTGGTAATCAGAAGAGGGGGTCGGGGGTGGGTGTGGGTGTGGGTTACGGTTGTTGTTGATTGTTAGAGGAGGGGTGGTGGGGTTGGCATGGGAAAGTCGTGATGGTACTAGCAACCAAAAGCTTCTTAGAAGTGTCTCAGTGCATCAGATTGATTGGGTGATCTCAAACTTTGGCATGATTTGATATTTTTTTCAATAGAGAACAAATGAACACAACATTTGGTGATGGGTTGTTGTATCTATGTTCATCAATTTGTTGGTAAATCTCTTGTACCTCTACCAAACTGATGTAGATCTACATAGTAAGTAATTTGGTAAATGTTTTATATGATCTGATCATATTTCTACTGAAATCCATTTAGATATAAAAAAGTCACCATTTAAAAAACAATCTGTAAGAGAGATTGATTGCACAATCTTTGGGTCGAATTATAGGACTATCGATCAATTCAATTATATAGGGTTTCTGTTGTGTTTCACTTTGTTTGACCCTCCAAACTTTTCATAATCTGAATGTCCCAAATTCAGATCGATAGCCCCCCCCCCTCTGTTGCCCCAAATTTGTTGCCACCGTGAAAAAAAATGAATGATCACCACCACAGTCACCTCTAGTAGTGCTACAGATCTTCATTTCTGCACCTTTTGTTATCAAAATAGCACCGAAGTGAGTTCATGCCAGATACAATCTTATCCCCCTCTATATCAAACCTTTTAAGTTGATGCTAATGCTTCATAAACACAGCCTTATCCTTAGATGTAAAATTGTATACGTCCATTAGAGTGCAGCTTGATATTTAAACTTGCCTTTTGCATTGCATTCACCATTTTTGGATCACTATACTGCATATCTTGGTATACTCTGTTTCATGGATGTTCTAGCTGTTCGCATGATCTTTTGTCGATAGAATATGAGGATACAAGACTGAGGTATCAGAGAAGGTATTTAAATTTGATGTGTAAAGCATATCAATACCTTTCCTGAGAGGGGAAATATAAAAATAAGAATTTAGAAACTGCTTGCTTCTGTTTGTTATGCTTTTTCTATATCTTCTAGCATTGATAACAACATATGGAATTTCTTTATATGAGCTATGTCATCTGTTTTTATCAAGCACATTTTGCATAGTTTTTCCGAAAGGGAACAAATGTTTAGAGAGTCTTTCAGGTAGGTGGAGAAGTGCGTAATTGCTCATTTTAGTGATCCTGGTCTCCACATGTGAGTTACTTTCTATTCAGATAACTGAAAGAAATTTGAGGCAGGTATACACAGATGGAATTGGTGAAGTTATGAATTTATGATATCTATCTTCAGAGTGTAGGGTGCTATTTATAATATTTTCCATTTGCCTAATGTGTATTTTCGTCTCCATTCCAGATGAAGATTCCAATGGCGCGATTGATCCAGAAGAATTGAAGCATTGTTTCCACAAGCTAGAAATCTCTTTTACGGATGAGGAGATTAGTGATCTCTTTGAGGCATGTGATATTAGTGAGACTATGGGAATCAAATTCAACGAGTTTATTGTTCTTCTCTGCCTTGTATATCTTCTCAATGAGCCAACCGCTACACAAGCAGTATCCTTAATATATTTGTTACTTGCTATATTTTCTTTTTATTAAATCCCTTCTCATTCAGGGCATAGCATTGTAACATAGAAGTATTCATATCTCTGACCCTAACATGATATAATTTTGATGGTTATAGTATCTCCTTTCTTTGCATGGGTAGGTCATATCATTTCATTGCCTATTATTATACTGAAATCATTTTTATGCGATTGCAATTCTTTCCTTTATTGTTATTTGAAAAAACCGTGCTTCCATAAAGTGAAATTAGCTACTCAAGTGTAGGATCCCCTATATAGGGTCAGGATCCACAGCCAACTATTCTGATGCCAACACATCCATAGAGGTTTCAAAAATTAATAAAATTTGGTAAGATGATCACCTTCCTATAGATATGTCCACAAAAAATTAGAACATTCTAAAGCTTCTAGGTGCGTCAAATGATCATCTTCAAATGAACGGTTAACATGGACGGTTGATAAAATCTCTTCACGTTTAACGCATCTAGAAATTTTAGAATGTTCTAATTTTTTGTGGACATGCTATCTATAGGAAGGTGATCATGCTCACAAATTTTATTAAATTTCGAAACCTCTATGGATGTGTTGGCACCAGTGTTCGCACCAAAAGTGTTGGCTATTGATTCTGATCCATATATATATATATATATAAGGAGACTAATACCCTGGACCCGGGTGTAGTAAAGAATGTGCACCTCAATGGTCTTTGACCACCTTGCAAGTTTCAAAATTTGGTGGGCGTGTTGTCTAGTGTAAGATGATCATCCTCACCAAATTTCAACAAATTCCAAAACTTCTAGGGTCATCAAATGGTAGAAGGTTTATCAACCGTCCATAGTAATAGTTAATTTTTTTTAGCACGTTTGATAGCTCCAGAAGTTTTGGAATTTGTTGAAATTTTGTGAGAATGATGACCTCATCATAGATTGTACCTCCTCCAAAAATTAGCAAATTCTAAAACCTATAAGTTGGTCAGACACCATTCGGGTGTGGCAAGGATGCTACACCCTATATATATATATATATATATATATATATATATATATATATATATATGGGTCAGGATCGGATGACCCAGCAAATTTTGACCCATTAATAACCCAGCACCCTTTGAGGCACTTAGAGGTTATAGAATGGGCTGATTTTTTGTAGGGATGTTGTCTATGGTATGTTGATCATCCTCACAAAAAATCAGCCCATTCTAAAACCTCTAGGTGCATCAAATGCGCACTTCAAATCAACAGTTTTTGACTGTCAATTTTAACCGTTGATTTGAAGAGCACCATTTGATGCACCTAGAGGTTTTAGAATGGGCTGATTTTTTGTGAGGATGATCAACATATCATAAACAACATGTCTACAAAAAATCAGCCCATTCTAAAACCTCTAGGTTCCTCAAAGGGTGCTGGGTTATTAATGGGTCAAAAATTTGATGGGTCATCCGATCCTGACCCTGTATATATACACCAATTGAGTGAAGTATCCATTGGTCCACAACTTTTATTCACATATGTGATGAAGCTGGCTGAGTTAGATTGGCATGGGTACCGCATGCATTTGCACTGTCTTTATTGTGGCGTCTGTACTCTGTAGCTGCAATAATCGGCTGGTTTGTTTTGAGCCTGCAATGTAGGGTTCACTAGATGTTGGAAAAATTCGACTCCAACGGAAGGTCCAAATGGGAGCACCTTGTTTTTTTCTTTTCAAGCAAAAAATTCATCACATGTTCCATAATGTCACCCGCAACTTTGACACATGCCATAGCGTCGCTCTTCCCTGTACCCAAGTGGTGCTTAAGACGGTTGAAACCATATACCTCTTTTCCACGATACTTGCATATGACTTTGTTGTTCTTTGTCCCATCAACAATTGTACCGTAGTCTTCCCTTTCTTGCTTCACTCGTACTCATCGTTCGAATTGAAAGCAAGTGTTTTATACTAATTTTCGAAACCGTAAAAGCCTTGACTTGAAAGGACCATTTGGTCAAGTGTCACTTTTTGATTAGTTTGCACAATTTTTATATACTTGGAACCTATGATCTGTGGACATGGACATGGGTGTTGACACGGTCATAGGATTCGGACATGGCAACATCATAAAAAATGGATACGGGGACACACACACACACACCCCAACAAAATTATGAAATTGATATAAACTGAAAATTACTACCCCTTTGGAATTCGACTCCTACATGGTCTACCATTTCCCTCTGTTCACCCAATTGGAGAAGGGAGAGACTCACAACATTCAGTTTAATAACATGGAGCGATGGTATCATGTCGTGTCGACACAGGAATCCATGTTGGCACGGGTTGACACAGCTCCGAGGGATCAATTTGCCGTGTCCCCCATATCATAGCTTGGAACTTAAAAGGACACGATAGAAAGAAATCAGGGTTAAACAGAAGAGAGAAGACTTTAGTCGTCATTAACCATCTCACTTTTTCCCTTATTTTATGCTTCAGGAGTAACACGAGGTTATGCTCTTTCATTAAACCAGGGAGCATGGATTTGTTGATTGTGTTGTGCAATATTTCCATTGATGATAAAGTCACACAACTCAGACATTTTAACAATATTTTCCATTGGACTCTCATAGTGCCCATGCTTCCAACCAAGATCCTTAAACGCCTTGAGTTGGATAATTCTAGTAGAGCGGGGAGAGTAGTTAGAGAGCAAGAGAGTGGTTAATGCTAGAGGCATTAGAAAGTTTAGAAAGTGGTTAGGTTTGGGAGAGTGATTAGAGTACTTATGGGAGAGTTAAGAGGGCTTGGGAAGAGTTAGAGAGGTTAGGGGAGAGTAGTCCTTAGGAAAAGTTAGAAATAAGTTAGAGAATTTGTAGGATGAAAAGGGGGAGGTGAGGGATATGTAGACTCTCACCCAATAAAGATATATAAATCCTTTATAAAAAATCTCAACGAACAAATTTGATCTCATGTAATTATTGAGGGATATGTTTTATAGTCGCACATTTCAGCAACAAATGACAGAATGAACAAAAATGGCCTCTTCCTTTAATGATGGTCCTGGATTCAACTTTATATTGAGGGATAGTTTGTTTCTTTCATATAATGGTCAACTCCCGAGGCATTATTGGAAGATGACTATTTATTCATCCATCTCACACTTGGTTTCTATAAATCATGGTTGTTCTAGGGTCCAGATCAACCCTTCAATTTGTGGGTAAGATCGTGCCTTCTGTATTTTAACTCTTGAGCGCTCCATATAGAAGTCTTCTTCAGGTAGAGAGTTAAGATGATTCTAGGATGGATCTTTTTGTTTCCATGAATGTGGCTTATGGGATTTCGATCACTAAAAGGACAGTACCCTTACTCCATCCTTCTCACATGTCACTAGCATAATTGGCAGTAGTGCAGAAGAAGTCTGTTGAGCAAAAAATGACCTTTTTTATTCTAAGAGTTCGTGTATAGTCGCATAGTGTGACTGTGTGATGTAGTGAAACCCTTGACTCGTAGCTCCTTGAATGCTAGTTAAATTTTTTTTTTTGGTTTTTACTAACCTAATTGAACTTATTGTAAAGGAACAAATGGGGATAGAAATTGCCAAAAAATTATGGACTAGCAATCAATAGGTTGAGAGACAAGGGTCTCACTATGCAACTGGATATACTGACCAGCTAGTTCCTGAAAAAAAATAGAAACCATAGACAAATATTTAACCAATCAAGTGAAGAAGGTAATGAGTGGTATGATCGTATATAAGATGTCGAAGGTAAGGAAGGTCTAAATGTCTAATAATTTGAACTTACCCAGAGTTAAGATTTTGGTGGACCACGTAACACTCCCTATAACATGTATTAACGTGGAATATGATTTATATGAATGTATTATGTTATGTATTTGAATCATTGTTGCAACATACTTCAATCTGTTGTTAAAGTTATAAGTGAGATCTTATGATTTTGTTCTTAATTATTGCAATGTACTGGAATCACTATTTTCATTTCTCAATTACCTTATTTGAATTTTTTTAGAACCTTTTGGAATTTTTAAATAAAAGAAAAACCCTGCAAAAATGGGCATGTGATTGGGAAACCTAGTCGCACAATCTGCATATGCAAGAATGATAACAATGGTGTATTTCACCTTCTTCCCTGAAAATTTAGTTGAAGGCCTCTCAACTCTTGTTCCCTTTTTTTAATTGGTAGGACTGTGTCATTTAAACCACCTATAACCCCTTCTAGCCACACTCTATATCTTCTTTTCCACTTAAACTCGAAAGACAATGAAGAAATCTAGAAAATCCTAAATAGATGTTATGCAACTACTCGATCAACATCAAGAAACCTATGAACACTTTGATGAAGGTTATAAGTTGTAACTATTGGAGAATCTCTCATTTAGAGATGTTACCATCTAATCTATACTTGAACTCATATAGTTGGAGAGAGGTGGTGAATCGTGATTTCATTCCCGATGCTAGCCCGAGTGAATTAATGACTAGGAATCCTTATGTTTACTTTTCTCGTGTATATGCTTAGCGTTAAGACAGTTTGAGTTAGGAAATAAATTATAATCTCATCAACTAATTAAAGAAAGTTATGTCTTCATATTTTTGTCATGTAGGACTAAGTAGCCTTTGTCTACTCCTTTAATTTTACCAATTCAACCAGTCTGCAGTTTAAGTGACAAACTCTCAATCTTTTGTGCTTCCATGACCTGATTTCTAGAAATCACGGATGGGGTTACCAAACCTTGAGGCCACTTTTGAGACTCTAGTTGATGCTTTTGTTTTCTTGGATAAGAATAAGGATGGATATGTTAGCAAGAACGAGATGGTGCACGCAATAAATGAGACCACTGCAGGAGAACGATCTTCGGGACGCATAGCCATGAAAAGATTTGGTTAGTTCCTTCCTCTCGCTTTCTCTCGCATGCACTCACAAACACACACCCACAATAACAGGCACATACGGGAGATCCACAAAGCATGTGTGCACTCACATTGATGTCAACACCTTTTGGTGCTCAGTTTTCAAATAAAAAGTCTCGATCATAGATATCTTTGAAATTTTTAAGGTTTTAAAAAGCGCTAGGCGCTATGCGGGCAGTGGGGGGCTGCCTAGCGCCTAGGTGCTTTGGTTTTTTTTTAAATTATTTTAATTATTATTTTGATATTATATATAATATATAATATTGTCAACCAACCTGTCTGGTCCGAGCCTGCCTAGATTCTTTGTATGAAACTGTAGAAAAAATTAGAAAATTGTTAGTATTGTCAACCAGCTTGTCTAGCCCATCTCAACCCGCCTAGGTGGCTGCCTTGCTCCGCCTGGGAGCTTGGCTACTTTTCTGCAGCACCTAGGGGCTAGGCTGGGCGGTGGGGGGTTGGTTAGCGTTTAGGCGGCCACCTGGGCCGCTTTTTGGAACAGAGGAAATTTTTATGTGCACGCTATCTGTTTCATCAAATCTTAAGACGGAGGTGTGAACATGCATCTTCATCCCTTAACTGATATGATGGGAGGACATTGGCATGGCATTTGGACTTGTGCCCAACAGGTCCTTCATTCTTTGAACAGTTTCTATTCATCTATGTAGCATCCTTTTGCCTGCAATACAATGAGTCGGATTCTGTAATGGCCTTTGAATCTCGAAGCAACCTGGAACAACCTTTGGAGGATGAAACGTTTTTGAAGCTAATACTATATCACAAAAAAAATATCCACTTTTATTTTGATTAAGTAAAATTAAGGTGTTAATGATCCGATCTCGTGTGATTTTAACAGAAGAGATGGACTGGGATAAGAATGGCATGGTGACCTTCAAGGAGTTTCTCTTTGCTTTTACCCGTTGGGTGGGGATCGACGACATTGAAGAAGAAGACGACGACGATGACGAAGATGAATGAGTTTCTTGTGTGCGTACTTCACCACCGGTCGCCTGCGACTAAGGCTCTGTCGGGTAAAAGCACCACTGACCCAAGATCTTGTGCCTCTGAAGATGGTTTGCTTTGCTTTTTCCAATAATGGCAATAGAGATCCAGACACTGAGGATCAGGCCTGTGCTCTATTTTAAGAGCAATGGACATGTGGTTCAACCGAAGATTTCGGCTTCTGTGATCGGGAATGTGTATATATATTATCATTAGAAGGCATCTTTACCCTAAACCGCGTACGTCGCCTGATGATGTCCTTTGCTTTGCCTGCGAGCCAATCGGCAAACCCGATTTCATTCGCGACGCAGATGAGAAATCTGAAATGTTGAATACACTGAATAACACATCTTGAATCATCCTCGATCAATAATTTATCAGGTTCTCTCGCCTCGGCTTTAATATGAGATGACCTAGAAAGTGGAATAGAACCAGTATGACCACTGCTGTCGTCGGTTCTTGTGCAGTCTGCCACTGCCAGCTGAGTGCAGCGGCCGTCACCTCTGGCGCCGTCGGTCCCATGCAACCCACTGTTGTCACCTCCTTTCTTGCTCCTCTTACCATCTTCACAACCAAATCCTAGCTAGCCCATGTGTCAGTGGCTAAACGATTGCACACTAAGTTGGTGACTACTGGATGTCTTTGGAGGAAAAAGGAAAGGAGAAGGAAGAAGGGGAGCAGCAGCAGTGTGAAAGATTGTGATATACCTAGGGTTGGCAATGGGTCGGGTTCGTGTCTAGTGTCGTGTCCAAAACCCCTAGACCTGGACCTGACCTGTTTAACTAATCGTGTCTAGATCATAAACCCGTACCCGACCCGCTAATAAACGGGTAGACCCGATTAGACCCGTTTACCACCCGGGTCTACTCAGTTGACCCAATCCGATTCGACCCGACCTGACCCGAAAGACCCGCTGGTATTATATATTATAGTATCAGATTGTGGGTAGACCCGACACGACCGTTGAATACTAAACGGGTCTTCCCGGGTCTACCGTGTCCAGACGTAAACCCGGACCTGACCCGTTTATTAAACGGGTATACCGTGTCGACCTGAACCCGTTTATTAAACGGGTATACCGTGTCGACCTGAACCCGTTTAGCCCTGACCCAGACCTACTAACTTCGTGTCGGTCCGAAATTGCCAGCCCTAGATATACCCTTATCCGTGGGGTGCCTCTAGTAGGATCTGACTTTGGGCTGGGTTGCCCATATCAATTTAGAGCTCTCAGTAATTATATAGGTATTATTATTATTATTATTATTATTAAAGAAACCAAGCCGTCATGACATCACATCACCTGTAAGTGTGTCTTGGCACAAGATAGATCAATGATCAAACTCACCACAAGAGCGAGAGGAATACCTCGATTTTTAGCAAGCCTGTAGGTTGGAAAGACACGACATGTAAGGCGACGAGGCCGGCCATCACTTATTCGAACCCTCGGCCGAGGCCGACTGAGCTGTGATTTGGAGGCTCTTATCAACATATCACTAAGTCTCCATGGGATGCCCAACAGCTCTGACTCCGGTCCAGTACTGCATTAACCAAAGGTCCCGATGCTGCATCCATGGCCACAATGAATGAAGGGTTGTCTATAAAAGGTTTACATGCACACATGGCATGCATCGAGGCCGTCGATTGGCACTGACTACTCTCAGTTAAGCTAATAGAGAAAAGGCATTTGTCTCCTATCCCATGGTTTGCAACTTATAACCTTATTCTACATAGCTATGCAAATAGATCCAACTTAGCAGGTCAGATGAGCAAAAGAAATGTTGCGAAAGTCGCGACAATTGCAAATATTAGCACAATACCAGACCCAGGCTCGATCAAACAGATCGCATCAAAGGCCGAAAGAACCCAAAAACATAAGACAAGATCAAACGTACCGCATCAAAGACCGAAAGAACCCAAAAACATAAGACAAGATCATGTTTGGTGATACAACTGCCTCTCAGCTAAAAACAAAGGAATCATAGTAGGAGATTCAAGAAAGATACCCTAACATGAAGACACCATGATCTGGCTCGATTCTCCGCCACCTTCCTATGGATTTATAGTATTCAAGTTCTGTCTTCAAGAAGAGAGAGATAATCAAGGTATCCACCTGCGTCCAAGCTCCCATCTGCCGGCATTGTCTACTATGGCTTCCATTTTAGCTCGGGCAGCTTCTGGTAGAAAAACTGGCCCTCTATAGCTGAACAATGGAATGGCTTCTCCTCGGGGCTGTGCAAACTGATCGCACCAACCGAGAACTGGTGAAACACTGATGGGCTCAGCGGGTCGGACAGAGGGGGCATTGTCGATCCGGTTACGAGGTTTGAGGGGTTGGGTCCAGATGCGGTAACATCAGTTGATGCAATTTGCTCGGAGGCAATCCTGCATGCCTTCTCTAGTAAGGAATCGATGTACTTGTGGTAGGCTTCGACCCGGATCTCCACGTGCTTCTGGACCTGATCAATCAGATGAGAAAATCTTTGAGTAGAATCCGCAAAATGTTCAGTGCTAAGAATTTTGAAAGAATTGGGTGGATACGTAAATCAACTAAGATGGATTAAGTATCTTTTTCTTTGAGGAAAAGCAGAAACGAAATTAGTACTTGAGTTTGTTTTGGGAAAATCAGTAAAGAATCTCTGAACTTTTTCTAGCCTGGATTCACTGGTTTTATCAATAATCATCATAACCAGTGATTGAATTTTGAAAAGAAATAGAAGTTTTTATGTTTAGTCATTAATCAGATTTTGATCGATAACCTTGAGCTGGTTGAGCCCTGAGTTGTTAAATAAATTTACTGTTCAATTATAGCCAAGGGTGACTTCAGCAAAATCTAGAAGTTTTACCAGCCAGGGCAAAGCCTGGTTGGCACCGCACCTCTCGTAGAGGAGGTCCTTGGTTCGAGTCCTGACAGGGGTGTGTCCAAACTTGATTACCAAGTCTGCTAACAAGGTAAAAGAAATGGGCTATACATATTTAACCAAAGTTTGCGAATTCGGCTTTGAGTTCGGACCGAGCGAAAAATGAACCGATTTGACCGGTACGGCCAGTTCGGTTCGGTTGTTTCAGCCCTTCTACAAAAATATTATAAAAACAGAAATTGTCTGATTTGGCTAATTCTGATCTGATTCAATTCATTCAGGTCTGATTCGGTCAATCAGGGTCTGATTCAGGACTGATTTGATCTATTTTGACCTGATTTAGGCTTGATTAGATCAAATCAGACGGCATTCAGCCTGTTTAAAAAATGATCCAGCTGATTTGCGCAAACTAGAACCTAATCAGGGCATATTTCTCGTTCAGCTGGGCATTTCGGTTCGGATCACCCAAAATCTGAACGTTTTCAGGCAAAATAAATCGGGTATGAATGGGCCCTCAAACCATGATTTTAACTAGACCAGACAAGAGTTTATTTGAATGGTATGATCTTGAAGAAATATGTGATGAAACACATCTAAACTCCAAATTTGATCTCGTTACTCGATTAGTCAGTTTAAATAGGACCAAAGTATCAAAAGGAAGATAATTTTTCTGTTTGTCATTAAGATTTGGCCTTAAGAGGATTGTTATCATGGAACTCCAAAACACTCTCTATGAGAAGGGTTGATAAGTTACTCGTGGGGTTAATTAAACAAATTGGCAACAATGTTCTGACGATGGTAGTATAAAAGAATGTGGAAGACTTAAAAGACAAAAAAGAAAAAACAAACAAATGAAAGAAATGAAAAGAGGACAACATACCTCTACTTGTTCATGCAGTCTTCGTTGCACCTCCATTTGCGCTCTTAATGCCTCTTTGACTTCATGGCCCCTAAAATTAGCACCAACAACAGATTTAATGTTTTTTTATTTTATTTTATTTTTTGAATTTACATATTAATTAAAAAAAATTGAACTACTCATCCATGTCAACATTTTTATATTCCATATAAAGTTTATTTGGAAGCACCATCTTACTCATTCAGATCCGGAGCAGGCACTCTTGGTGACAATGCACTGCTACTAGAGGCTTCCGAGAGGTATGAAGCTGAGAATTCAAGTTCCAAATCTTAAATAAGAGGTCAGTTCATGACTCAACAAAGAGGTCAAAGAATGAAAAATGTGCTTTTCTCGTCAAGTGACTCAACAAAAGGAAATTTTTTCAAGTTCACCATAATAAGTATAGATTAATAATCTTTCAGTCTCCAGCAGTTTCTGATGAATATTACGAAACGAGGATCACTTTAAGAAAATGATCTTAACATTCAATTGAAGTGGCCGCTGGATTAAATAAATTTCTGAAAGTTGAACTTGATTGGAGATGTGGTCCCTCCCATTCGACATGTAAAAGAGATGCTTGACCACATAACACTTAGTACAAGAGCTTGAACTGCATGCTCACTGAAAACCTAAGAAGCACTGACACTGGTACGGGGACACGGGTACGACACGACACGGGTTCGCCGACACGGCAAATCCTAAAAAAGGACACGGGTACGGCAGGGACACGGGAAAAAAAATTTATATTTTTAAATCTATATTTATATATGTTTGCAATTCATATATATTTCGATAACCGAAAAAACCTCATAGAAAACAACTAAAATAAAATTTTAATGCATACTGCATCGCTATCATTAGTTACATCCAGCCCGATTGGTGAATCGCAGACAGCTCTAAATGGTATGAAAAATAACGGTTGTGTTTCAGTTTTGACTTCAACCTATCTGAAACCTCAGAGGATAAGATAAGTTAAAGCCAAACCTGAATCGTAACAGTCCATCATAACCATCCTGACAAGTGAATCACACTCAGGCCCAAATGACATGCAAAAGAACGGCTGCGATTCAGTTTTGGCTTCAACCTATCTGATTCTCTGAGGTTATAATCTCAGAGGATCAGATAGGTTGAAGCCAAAACTGAATCACCACAGCTTGTAACCCGACCCTATATCGAATAGTCCGTCAACCCGCAGTGTCCCGAGTGTCCGGCTCCCGGAGGCACGTAGGACACGGCACATACGTATCCGGTGCGTGTCCGACGAGTGTTGGTGTCCGACACGTGTCCGACACGGGTACGGGAGGTCTGGGGAAGTGTCCATGCTTCCCAGCTGAAAACTAAGTTAGTTCATTGTTGCTCCCGAGTCCTGACCAATCCACTAATATTTGGACATACCAAACAGGAATTTTCTTTTTTAGTAAGCATACCAAATAGGATTGTCCAAATAATACAAGGTTGCTCAGAATTGATGTTCCTAAAATCTTGTTAATAGGGGAAATTACGGAAGATTCAACAAAGCGTAGGAAAAAGGTAAATTTTTCAATCACGAATAAAAGAAAAGGAATACAATAGTTCGTACCATCTTTTGATTGCTCTATCATTTCTTTGCCTGATTGTTTACCTAATCTGTATTTCTGACAAACATCAAGGAGTTAAGAACTATTATATAATAAACTTTCAGTTTCATTCTGCTAACCAGCTTTTCAATAGTTTGGTGTAACTCAATCATTGCATAAGTACCTGAAGATGACTTTTCAGGTGAAAAAGAGTAAGCCCCTTCACACCCATTGTCCGCAAAATAGTCTTTGGTGTCGCTTCTGCAATGACAACCATATCCAAATAGAATATAAATAAATCAATAACTCTTACCATAATCTTTGGTGAATAACAGCATCAAGAACTTCTGATAATTTAGTCACAATCTGGTTTCATCAATTTTCAATGTAAGGTTTGAAAGGAAAATAAGCCTAACTTTCGGGTGGCTGTCAAAGATGCAAACTATATTTATATGAATGCCTGATCCAAGGCTAAAATTGGAAAAGGAAAGAAAGCATTAATTATGAAACCACGCCTAGAATCATATAAACGAAATTGCTTGATAGTCTATGTTGGACCACCACTTATATAGAATAGCAACTCAGCCGCCAAACCATCTTAAAATTGTGAAGCTTCAAGAAAACCAAATGAAGGTATATAGCATGGACCAATGCCAAAAGCCTTTTTTTTAGGTTAAGAAAAGGCCATCCTTTCTAGGGGTGAGCATCGGTTTTGTCGGTCGGTTTCGGTGTTGGTTTTGTCGGTTTTATTTTTTTTTCAGTTTTCAAAAAATCAAAACCGAAACCAAACCCGAAATGGTCGGTTTCGGGTCGGTTTTTGATCAGCCCTAATCCTTTCATTATATAGACAAGGAACTGACATGAATCAATTGTGTGCTGATGATTATGTCCTAGGAAGCATGGACACTTATCTCGAGGTGCCGTGTCCATTCTGACGCATGTCGGACACACCGACACTTTAGGCACGCCTTGGACATGTGTCGAGCATGTTTAGTCCATGTTTATTTTTATTAAACTTTTTTTTTGCGGGTACTTCTTGGACACATCGCAGGTGGTTCAAGGACAAATGTAAATCATTTTGAACATGATAGTGTCAAAAGTTTTGGGTTACTTGTGTACAATTGAACCTATTGTTGTTCCAATGAGTTTTTATAAGGAGTGATTTCTTTTTGGAAAAAGGCATTAATGGATGACAAAAAGATTGTGGAGGGTTTGAACCATTCGAACCTTCATTCTCCCACCCATTGCATGCCCCTTCATATCTGTTTTGAGCTAGTCTTTTTATTTTAGATGGAATCAATTAATAACGATTAAATAATACATAATATAATTTAGGAATTATGTACCTAAATTAAATTGTATATTTATTGTTGTATCCTCGCCATATCAATGTCCTTTTTTAGGATTTGTCGTGTCACGTGTCTGTATCTGTGTGTCTGTATCCAGGCTTCCTAGAATATACCTAACAATATGGTAAATGATATAAAATAGTACAAAAATCACATACGTGAAAATTTGTGAAAAATATGATAACCAACAAAAGATCAGCAAAAAAAAATTAAATGTTACATATTGGACATGGCAAAAGCACAATAGCAGCTTAAGACAAGCATGCATGCGAAGGCAAGTGATCCCAAGATTGAGAAGAGTAACATATCAAACATCAAAATGAAATTTTAATGAGGTAGATAAAGCAGTTCCAACAAACGCCATTAGTACAATTCAATGGGATAAAGTCCATGGATTTCCCATAGAGGAGTGGTTGCTTAACCATTAGGTGAAAGGGTTATTGGTGAAAATAGATCGTTACATTCAAATGAAAATTTTAAAGCCGTAAGTACAAAGACATGTAACTTTCTTCTAATTGTTTCCACATTAGCTACCTCAAGGAGATTGCATATCATTGCAAATTAACCACCTGATTGAGACAAGCGAAGAACTAAGATCATACAGATGAAACCAAAAAAACTTTGAAGTAAACTCTAACCTTAACCTTGACCTACAAAACTTATCCGACTACATGGGTTCGGTATTATAGACTAGAGTATGATCCATTGAAGTTTGAGAGTACTTTTTGATCAGCTCTCACAAATCAACTCTTTATGACGTAGTGCAAAATTCCTTTAAATGCAAATTGAGCTGGATACTCGAAGATAGAAAGAGTGTTTCAATTTGATCAAATATGCAATTGAGGGAATGCATGTGCTAACCATAGTAAAAAGTTCGGATTCAACACTAATTCGATGGGGGGTCAATTCAGTTCACTTCAGATATGTTTGTGAAAGATTTTGGGGAAAATAAAAAAATTCGGAAGTTTGTCAGAATTTTTGGGATTTCCCCGATATTTTTAGGGATTAGGGTGGGTGGGTGTCTGTGTGTGAAGGGGGGGGGGGGTTGGTTCTAGAAAATTTCAATAATTTTTTTTTTCTGAATTATTCATGATTTTTCAGGATTAATCGGAGAAGGGTGAATCAGAAGATTAATCACCGGGTTATTTGGCATCCTTAATGCACTGAAATTTGAAGAGTTTCACTGAAATTCGGAGAACTTCGTGACTAGGGTGCTAACTACATCAGTCTGATTTGAACTTTGGGAAAGAGAGTGACCTCTATGAAGGTTAAAATACCGATTAGCGGCTAGAGAGAACGAATGGGGGGTGAACTTTTAGGGTTTCCCTACACTTGGAAAGGGCCTAAACAAAGAAGAAAGATTTGCAGGTCAAATATCTTGCAAATCTATGAGATACCAAATCATGATCATATGGTATCAGATCTTATGGGATCCGATCATATCTCTAACACATAGGTCATAGAGCCATATAACAATAAATTGAATTATGAAGGGAAAAAAATCTAATTCAACAAACATAAATTCAGGAGTCAAATGAGACCATGGTTGTAAAAACAAATCATTAGTGAGCACCAATGTGAATAAATCTCAAGATGGAAAAGACCATCAACCAGATAGAACACTAGTTTAGTGAAACACTCCAACAAGAATAACCAATTTGGAATATAACGATAAGAAACATTATCAAAAGAAATGTTCCATACATAACACAAAAAGTCAAACCAAAACCAAAAATAAGGGGGAGCAGAGACAAATTAATCTTTGAAATGTCACCAAATTCACAAGAAAAAGAGAAAAGGTTACCATGCACAATGCAGTAAAATTACAAACTTGACCATAGAATACAATGGATTGTACCCTCCTTCAAAAAGGGGCCGGAAAGCGTGAAATTAATGCACGCTTTTAGAAACAACAAGATAGAAACATTCTCGAAGGTAAAAGACATCCTACAGCCATGAAATCAAATGTCGACAAATTTCCTATGAAATTATCGAAATATATCTATTTTTTTACGATCCAGCCTTGAAATTGTCCGCAATTATGATAGTACCAAATTTCGGTCTGACCAAAATGACTGACATTTGACCGAAAACCAATGTTCCATTTTTTTTTTCCAGACAACTCAACTGAAAATTTCTATCTTTTCTGTAAAAAAAATCCATCTTTGCAGTGAAAATTTCCATCTTTTTCCTCCATTGCGTTATTTTTCATAATAGACTTGCATCATTTGATCGATATCGATTGAAATATGACCCAAAATCCGACAAATTTCCACTGGAACCTTTACTTCAAACTAACAAAATTCCCACCAACCTTCGATCATAATCCGACAAATTCCCTCTTTTTTTTAGAAGACATATCAAAATCGACATTTAAAACCTTGACTAGAGCACATCCAAATTAAAAACTATGAGAACTCTTGGCAGCCAATGAACGACAACTGTGGAAATAGGAACCAAGAGAAATGAATTCCCAAAAAAAACAACCACAGACCCACCAGAATGGAAATGGGAACCTACAATATTACCATCTGACCACTACTTCCCACTTACCCCAAGAACCCACTTCACCAAATACAAAACATCCTGCTGCTCAAACAGAAACAAAAAAAAAAAAGGCAAGAAATTTGGAACACGCCCAGCATAAACAACAATAGACAGATGAAAAACCCAAATGAACACAAGACCCCAAGCCTATACAATCAATCATCATCACCATCACCCAAGTTTTATCCCATCAAAACTCTAATTAAGAAGGTTCCATAGAAAGTTAGACACGAATTTCCCCCGACTTGCTGCCAACCCATTTCGTTGAACAGAGGATCTGAGGTAAAAGATACAAACTTTCGGGGCCACCGAGCTGCGCGACGGCGTCGACGAAGCGCTCGTGGAGGTCGGCCGTCCATCGGAGGCGGGGCTTGGGGTCCGCGGTGAGGACGAGGCTGGGGCCGTGGGGGGTCTCCTCATGGGGAATCGAAGCTTCCGGGCGGTGGATCAAAGCAGAGAACATCACCCTCTTTTTGTTGAGGACCCCCAAAAAGATTGGAGAGCTCAGCGGAAAGGAGGGGATTAAAGAAACAAACAATGAGGGGGTGGGAGGGGGGTGGGCAAAGGGGGTCGAGCGAAGCAGAGTCTCCCACTCTGTTCTCCAGTAAAAAACCCAACTGGGTTTTGTCCCGTTATTGCTTGCTCGTATTCTACACGGTGGGGGGGGGGAAAGACACAGGATGGGATAAGAAAAAGAAGGGAAGGTGAGGGTTTTTTGGCTCTTTCCCTCCATTGGACCATTTCTCTCTCTCTCTCTCTCTCTCTCTCTCTCTCTCTCTCTCTCTCTCTCTCTCCTTTGTATTTTGTACTTTGTATTTTGTATTTTTTTCTACTTCATTGAATATAAATGGTTGGTGGAGAGACTCGATACCAAGGAAATAAATTTTTTTCTTTCTTTCTTTTTTGCTAGTCAAGTTACAACCTACTTGTACAACCGCACGGATACCAACCTCTCGTGACAGGGTTCGAAACATACCATCCCAACTGCTTCTTTTCATGCCGACATGGCCACCCCTACTCAACGGTCGCGGGATTCGAATTGAGGACCTGCGCCTAAAGGGTGCACCTGTGTGAACAGTCGGGTATCGAAACAAATACTCGAAAGGGTAGCTTGTAGGTGAGTATACAGGGTGGAGGAGCCATGTGAGGATCGGTACTACTGTTCAAGGCCTCTTCATGACATGTGAGGAGGAGGAGGAGGAGGAGGAGACGAGCAATGCTATTTAACCACCCGGTTTTCCATTCAGATTGGGCCATCCTGATGTGGCACATATCACAGCCGTCCCTTTGCATGCCGATCGAGCTTAGCCGATTCACCTGACGGGCTGGGTGCAATGGACGGTTGTGATCAGGTGCCACATGATATAGATGTATGGATGGAAGACTGGATGGTTGAATATCACTTTCAGTGAGGAGCCCCTTACACAGGTACTAGTCCTATATAATTCAAGGACAACTGTAGTCGTTAGATGCATTGAATACCTCAGTAGCAGGGTTTGTTAAAAGAATTTATAAACAACAATGAATATTTGAAAACAACTCCCCCTGAATTATAGCATGCAATTAGTCTAACATGAATCACAAAACAATTTAGGGTTAAGCAAAAACAAATATGGCTTTATATATAGATATTCATGTTGAATGTTTCATATGTAAATACTTGGCAAATCAACATAATCAAATCTAATAGTATAATACTAAAATAGAAGCCTCCAACCTATATTCTAATATATGGCGCCTTTATTAATACAGTTTTTAAATATTCTCACAAATGGATGTTGATAATTATTGTTTAAAATTTTTAATATTTTAATAATTTTACTAGCACTTTGTGGAATTTGAATGATCCTGTATGAAGAAGGGGCCAAAAGAAAACTGTCATCAGTGTAATGTCTAATGAAAGAGCAATTAATGAAGACAACCTCAACCTGTTCATGCATCTTTAACTTTCTTTTTTGGGGGAAATGAGCTAATGGGTTCAGATTCATGTATTCATAGCATCATGACATAAGGACTTCTGGATCCAGGGTGGAACAAAGAGAGGGTCCCAAGATTGGAATGATGAGTTACAAACCCCAAATCTAGCCAGATTGTATGTGAACGTGTTGGAAACTTGCAGTCCATGATGATAAAAGCTATTCGTCACGGAGGGTTGAGATCAGTGTGAATGAGGAGATCCGAAATAGATTTGGCATCGTCTTCAAAGGTGAGTTGTGACTCCAAAGGTGAGTTGGCATTGCCTGAGAGGGCTGACTTTATCACGGTCGCTTCAGCAATGAGGGGATATGTGGTGATGATTTTGTAGGTAACCATGGAGATAAGATTGTCGTGGTGATTCCGAAGCACATATGTGGTTGCTGCTGAGGATGGACCGATACTTGCATCAATGTTGAGTTTAAGTGAGTCCTTGGGGGACGAATTCCATTTGGGAGGAGGTGGTGGAGCAATGCCGATAGCCTTGGGAGATCTGTTATCTTCCTCATCTTCAGGATTAAAAGGCTTGATCAGAGGTAGTGATCATGGGGTTGATCAAGCTGATAGTGCTTGAAGGTGGGATGAGCTTCCTTTCAAAATTTTTGAAAACGTTATGCTTTCAATATGAACCGAAGGGTAATGGCGCAGGAGACATAATTTCTTCTTTTGACTTCTTATTTCGTCGACTGACCAATCCAATCGATGATCGGAGTGTGAATATCACGAGAATCGAGGTTATCATAGGAACCAAACCAAACCAAACCGTCCTATAGGGGCAATTGAAGAAAACATGAGCATAAGATTCTTCCTATTTTCGCATAGAAGATAGAGAGTCTTGATGTCATTTATCATTTTGGAAAGTAAACGGAGAGTCGCTAGTAGGGGTGGCAATGGGTCGGGTCGGGTTACGGCATAGCTATAAGGGTAAAACATCCAATCCGGACGCGACCCGTTTAATAAACGGGTCAAAAATTTAAACCTAAACCCAACCCGCCTAATAAAAGGGTTGACCCGACCCGACCCGTTTACTAAACGGGTCGGGTCGGGTTGGGTCAACAGAACGCATGTAAATCTGTTGGGTTGGGTCAAGAAGGGTCGGATTGGGCCGGGTCTGGTCGGTTTAGGTTGGCTCGGTCGGGTTGACACGACCCATTTGATAAATGGGTCAAGTCGGGTCAATCGGGTTATAGGTACAAACCCAAACCCGACCCATTAAATAAACGGATCAATCGGGTCGACCCGTTTATGACCCGGACTTGTTTAGGCCAAACCCAAACTCGCTAACTTCGGGTCAGGTTCAGATTGGGTTGGCGGGTTGGGTCAAGGATTGCCACCCCTAGTCGGTAGTGTACCAAATAGAAGGCGCTATATATATATATATATATATATATATATATATATATATATATATATATATATATATATATATATATATATATATATATATATATATATATATATATATATATATATATATATATATATATATATATATATATATATATATATATATATATATATATATATATATATATACACACGCTATAATGCGGCATGCGGTACGTGCGGCACTGTACCGCAGCCGTCTGATGCACTGCTGCGTGCATGTGATGCACGCAGCGTGTGCATCAGACGGCTACGGTGCAGTGCCGCACGCATCGCATGCCGCAGCATAGCATGCCTATATATATATATATATATATATATATATATATATATATATATATATATATATATATATATATATATATATATATATATATATATATATATATATATGAAGAAGTTGATGCAAGGCATCAAGTTCTATCTCTATGCTGAGATGGCCTTCAAGATTCTTCAATTGAGGAGAGGCCATAGCGAGCAATCAAGTAAGCCGATTTGTTAGAAAATTTTTCACTAGGAGTTGGTCAAAGACTTGTTGTAAGAAGGGCATGTTCCAAGATCTGGAGTCAGGAATAATAAAGAAAGAGGATTGATCGATAACTGGCACCGGAGGTTTTGGAGGGGAAGGGAGATTTGGTATCCATCAATCTTTCAAGGAAAAAACCTAGGGGTGGCAATGGGTCGTGTCGTGTCGGGTTCGCGTCTTGTCTAGTTTCGTGTTGTGTCCAAAACCCCTGGATCCAGATCCGACCCGTTTAACTAATCGTGTCTATATTTTAAACCTGTACCTGACCCGTTAATAAACGGATAGACCCGATAAGACCCGTTTATCACCCGGGTCTATTCAGTTGACCCGATCCAACGCAATCCGACTCGACCCGACCTGACCCGAAAGACCCGCTGGTATTATATATTATAGTATCGGATTGCGGGTAGACCCGACCCGACACAACCCGTTGAATCCTAAACGGGTCTTCCCGGGTCTACCGTGTCCGGACCCTAAACCCGGACCCGACCCGTTTATTAAACGGGTCTATCCTGTTGACCCGTTTACAACCCAAACCCATTTAGTCCTGACCCAGACCCGCTAACTTTGTGTCGGGTCGTGTCAGGTCTGCCGTATCGGGTCCGAAATTGCCAGCCCTAAAAATACCAGGTGTGAGGGGAAACGATACTTGATAAGTTTTCCGTACTCAATTATTAGGGATACAAAGGCAGGAATTTTATTAATAATAAAGTCTTTGCTTCTAACTTTTATTACAACATGAAGGAAAAGCAATATAAAAGGTTTATCTTTATTTTCTAATCCCTCCTCCTAGGCATAATCCGGAGTTCCCTCCTAGTACGGCTCGTAGATCGGGTCTCCAACTTTCGGCTCTTTGGGCTTCTCTTCCCCAGATAAACTCTCAAGTCCTGCATTATTATTATTATGGGTGGAAATCCTTGACCCGACTCGCCAACCCGACCCGAACCCGACCTGAAGTTAGCGGGTTTGGGTTTGGCCTGAACGGGTTCGGGTCATAAACGGGTCGACCCGATTGACCCGTTTATTTAATGGGTTGGGTTTGTACCTATAACCCGATTAACCCGACTTGACCCGTTTATCAAATGGGTCGTGTCAACCTGACTCAAGCCAACCCGAACCGACCCGACCCGGCCCGGTCCAATCCGACCCATCTTGACCCAACCCGACAAGTTTACATGGGTTCTGTTGACCCAACCCGAACCAACCCGACCCGACACAACCTGACCTGTTTAGTAAACGGGTCGGGTCGGGTCAACCCATTTATTAGTCGGGTCGGGTTTGGGTTTAAGTTTTTGACCCGTTTATTAAACGGGTCGGGGTCGGGTTGGGTGTTTTGCCCTTATGCCTATGTCTCAACCCGACCCGACCCATTGCCACCCCTAATTATTATCCTTTGCAACCAGATCATATGTAGGAGGGTGAATCTCCATACATACCCAATAGGTTCATGATATACATATTATTATAATAGAATAGTTGCTTAAGAATTTTTATAACATGAGTTTATATCTAATGTCCAAAACATTAATAATCCGATCGGCCTATTTACCCATTTGACCTCAGCCAGGGTAGCAACCTAAACCATGTGCTTTAAGGCCGCAACTAGGGCAAGTCCCACACCCTAGGTACATTTCAGGACGAATCCCGGGCAAGCCTCACACCAAAGGTACATTTTAGGACGAATCTCGGGCAAGCCTCACATCCAAGGTATATTTTGGGATGAATTCCAGGCAAGCCTCATACCCAAGGTACATTTCGGGATGAATCCCAGGCAAGCCTTACACCTTTTTCAGACGATCTCATATTCCATGTTTCTTATAGATTATCACTTAGTCACAGTAACTCTGACAATACAGTTATTCATAAATAATAATGTGGATCGACTCCCCTACATGATTGGGTGTGACTGTAGAATTCCTTTGGAGATGGTGTTTTGGTCCAGATGAGTCCTAAAATCATTTGTTAAATTAGTACTTTTCTAATTGTTGGGTTGTGTTCGATGCCCCAACTATGCGGTCACAATCAGGTTTAAGTTTTGATATGTATGATATAGTGCATGCTCGTGCCTGTCGGCACTGCAGCGGGCCATCTTCGACAACAACACACCTGAATGCCTTCGACAATAAAACACTTTCAACAACAACACCGGCATTCATAGGGACAACTATTTTTTCGCCCGTGCCGATTAACACGAAGCAGGCGCCTTCGGCGCGACCAACTCCCCCTCCCCCTAGAATCAATCAATCAAAGTTGTTTTTATTCGAACGGATTCCTCGAGATTGACCCGATGGTTTGGGATGGCCGAAATTTCAACAGGTGGGTTTATAGTCGTTGATGCGAACAACGATCACGGGATGAATGGTCAAGTTTAGTGTTGTTTAAATGGGTTGAGATTTTAATGTTTAGTGTAGTTTAAATGTGTCGGGATTTGAAACCAATGGGAGAGAGTTAGTTGACGGGAAAATAGAGATTGTACGTTGATTTTTGAACGAATGGTTAGATCTATTCGGTTCATTTTTGTCCAGTCAGCTTGTCCTAGTCAGCTTCCGTTTTGTCTAGTCAGCACAAAACCGATGTGTCATGTTATATAGATGGTTTATAACTCTTTTAATTATATAGGGGTATTTTTGTCATCATTTGTTAATTTCAAACTCCTTGATATGGTAGGTTTCTCCGTTATGAATCCATGGCCACAGACGTAGTTCGATTCTGAGGTCTGGAGCCCTAGTTATAGCAGAAAGGGCCAATTAGTTCAATGATGGTTTTGGCGGGTTGCTCTTATTAAAACTGCTGAGTTGCCCGGGTTATTTGGTTGGATTCTGTGAGGGTCAATTGGTTATCTATATATATACTAATATGGAAGCCTCTCTCCCGTATTGTGACACGTGGGCATCTTTTAAAGAGCTAGAATTCTTCTTTCGTGTGTGAACACTGCTCTCTTTTAAATCCATTTAAAATTTACTATAAAGATAATAAATTTTCATTCAATGGCATTTAATGGTCATTTGATGTTAATCTCTCTCTCTCTCTCTCTCTCTCTCTCTCTCTCTCTCTCTCTCTCTCTCTCTCTCTCTCTCTCTCTCTCACTAACAAGTGAATCACATTCACTTCAGATTTCACACTTCTTTGAACACTTGCAATGTTGCCTTTGCCAAATGGCGTGCATCAAGTATAATCGGGCATTGCCCGGGTTTCTTACTAGTATCACTATGATAGTGGGAATCAGGATGGGCCCAAAATGCATGGGTTGTGCATTGTGTAGAAGCCTTGGCCCAAGGCCTTTAGTGTTAAGTAGGCTTCGGCTCTAATTCTAAACTAATGGGAATGGCTTAGGCCCAGGGATCCCCACTCTAACTAGTAGTTTGGACTTAATTCCAATGGGCTTTAGCCTAATCTAGTTGTGTGTGTGTGTGTGTGTGGGGGGGGGGGGGGGGGGGGGGGGCAACTTACTGGAGGTCAGGAGGTCGGGGTGGCGACTGGCAGTGAGAGGTGGTCTGGTAGGCGGTGGCCAGACGTTTGGCAAGTGGCGACCGACGATGGAGGGCAGCGGTCTAGCAATTGGCTACCGAAGGCGACAACCAATGACTGGAGGTTGTCAGACAGGCGGGCGTCGGCGGTCCGGTGGGCGGCGGCTCTGGCGAGGTGAGGTGGGGTCGGTTGTGTTTAGGATGTGGTGGTCTCTTCGGTAGTTATGACAAATGAGGTGTGTGGGGGATTCTTTTGCCATGCAAGTTTCCCACCAACAATCAATCGATTTAGACTTAGAGGAAGTTTGAGATAAGTAGAGAGAGAGAGAGAGAGAGAGAGAGAGAGAGAGAGAGAGAGAGAGAGAGAGAGAGAGAGAGAACACAAGGATTTGGTAAAGATGTTCGGCCGAAGCCTATGTCTCCGTACGGTAAGTCACAACCTTGAATCCACTATCTCTTATAAACATTTGAGCTATCTCTCGACAGGCCGAAAGAGGCTTGTACAAAGATGTGAGATAGAGAACTAGAAGGGTACTAGAACTAGATGGTTGGAGAAACTCGTCAGCCCGAATGCAGAGCTCTATATACTCCATGCGAGACTTAGAGTGCTCCAACTGACCAAAAAGTCATTCTGCTGTTGTCTTGAGGTGTATTTATAGGTGTTGTCCTTCCATAACCACATTTGTTGATGTGGCAAGCTGTAATTGGTCCACATGGCAACCTGTGATTGGTTCACGTGCAAACTTCTGAATGGGCCATGAGCTATCCTCATGGGCTTTTGACGGTGTGGCATCTTCTGGTTTGCTAGTGGGCCACGGGTTATCATCGTGGGCCTTGGGGATGTGGGCCTCTACTGGCCCGCTTGTTGATGGGTCGTGGGCCTACAGGCTGGCCTTAGCCGATTTTTGCACCCACAATGTGGTTTAGCCACCTATTTATACTACTTTAGGGGTAATAGGATTTATTTAAACTCTGGTGGCTAATTTAGTCTTAATCATGTTAGAATATGCAAAGCCCCCTTAACAACCCTTATATGTTTTATTAGCTAATTAATCTTTTAGTTTAGTAAATTATTCATCTTCTAACCGGCTTATATCTTATAGGTACTATTTCATATCAAAAATCAATTTTGTTAGCATGGTGGTAGTGGTTAGTGTTTATTTGTATTAGGTCTAGGGTTCAAATTTTTCTATAGATCTATTTTTTTATTTAGATTTTTTAATAGATCATACATGTATCAAAAAGAAAACTTTTATATATATATATATATATATATATATATATATATATATATATATATATATATATATATATATATATATATATATATATATATATATGGGTCAGGATCGGATGACCCAGCAAAATTTGACCCAGCAAATAACCCAGCACCCTTTGAGGCACCTAGAGGTTTTAGAATAGGCTGATTTTTTTTAGACATGTTGTCTATGGTATGTTGATCATCCTCACAAAAAATTAGCCTATTCTAAAACCTCTAGGTGCATCAAATGCGATCTTCAAATCAACGGTTAAAATTGACAGTAAAAAACCGTTGATTTGAAGAGCGCATTTGATGCACCTAGAGGTTTTAGAATGGGCTGATTTTTTGTGAGGATGATCAACATACCATAGACGACATGTCTACAAAAAATCAGTCCATTTTATAGCCTCTAAGTGCATCAAAGGGTGCTGGGTTATTGATGGGTCAAAATTTGCCGGGTCATCTGATCCTGACCCTATATATATATATATATATATATATATATATATATATATATATATATATATATATATATATATATATATATATATATATATATATATATATATATATATATATATATATATATATATATACTAGTAATGCCCGTGCCTGTTGGCACGCAAAAGATTTCGAGGGCGAGGGCAATATTTCGAGGAAGATGACTATTTCAAAGGTGGCCAAATTATTTTGAGGGAGGTGACAATATTTCAAGGGTGATATATTTCGAGAAAGGTGACAACATTTCGAGTGCGACAATAATATTTCGAGAGGTAATAATATTTCTAGGGTGATATCAATATTTCCAGGGTGATAACATTTTTTGAGGGGAGATAACAATAGTAATGTCCATGTCTGTCGGCACGAACATTCGGCATGGGCACCCACATTCGGCGGGATCGTCCACATTATGTGAAGATGCCTATATTTCTTAAAGTCACCCAAATTTGGCGAGGGTGCCCACATTTGTTAAAGGCGTCCATATTCGGCAAGGACACCCCCATTCGGTGAAGGCACCCACATTCGGCACGAGGGCGCCTATATTTTTCCATCGCGATCATTTTCAGAGAGGGCAGCCATATTCGATGGGGGGCGGACACATTTCAGTGGGGCGCACACATTTATCAACACTCGGACAACCGCCTTCGAAGATATTATCATTGCAGCAGCCGCCTTCGACGACAATGGATACTTGGCCATCCTCACCCTCAATAAAATCAAGTTGTTTGACGTAGAGTGTATCGGCAAGATGCAAACTCCACCCTCACTCTCTCTCTCTCCCCATCCACCTCACATATTGGATCAACAAAAAAAAATAAAAAAAGACATCCAATTTTGCATAAAAATTTGAATAATCAACAGGTCAATACTAACAAACCATTATAAAACCATTAGTTGTCCAATGATTTGCTGAGCTTTACTGAATCCACCCTATGTAGAAAAGATGCGCTTTTGAAAATATGGTCAGACAATAGCTCCACCCTCCAAGTTATATCCTTCTTCCTCAATAGTAGCAGCACAAATATGTGCTCCTATTAATGTTTACCTCAACAACATCAACTCTAGCCTTTAAAATGAACCATTCATAATTTCTGACACTAAAGACAACACCATTAGCGATAGTTCATATATCAAGCTCCACAATGATGACATCATAAATATTTTATAGCAAATGTTGTACTCCTCAACAAAATCCCTTAATTAAATGTCAAGAGCACCTATGACTCCACGAATACTCCATCATCCAAAGCAGTCCTCAAAACATAATAATACCATCCCATATACCAAAAAACTTAGAAAATATAGCATTCAAAGGCTTTCAATGACCTGTTGAGAAACTATCGGACCCTGTAGGTTTGATGTCTGCACTCATATAGCGAACGATTTGCAAGCTTCCAGAGGAACTGACAACTTTTGTGGCATTTAAGTTCTCATATCTCATACAATGAATGAAATCGCTGCGTGGGGGATTGCAAAGCTGAGTGTAGTGGCAACGTTGCTTTCTATCTTCAACACCAACACACACAGACACAATCCCACTTGGCAGGTAACAAACCTATCTTATTGATCACATAATATAAGCTCATGCAACCAAATAACAATCCTCCAAGATTCCACTAATTAGGAAAAGAGTCCAAACAAAGAGAGCATTCAAGATTTGATCTAATTAGTATTTGTCTCCCGGCACAAATTATAAGCCAAAGAGCCAAAAGTAAAATAACTTGATGTAAAGAATGAGAAAGGCACCTCTTTCTTATATTCAATAAAAAAAAAAGTTAATAGGTCACATGAAATGGCAATCACAGGGGTATAAAATTTCCAACTTCTCCAGACAAACAAAATTAGGAAAGAATATAAAAAAAACTTATCCACTTTTTTTTTTGCAGGAAAAACAAATTCACTACATGAGATGAAAATTAGGGCAAAACTACAATCAACCCATCCTTGCTGATTTATATGGCACACGCAAAATAGAACATCTCCAGAAATGTAAACACTCTTCCATTATGGCACAATAGCAGAAGGCTTTTAGCTATCCCGATAGCTTCTAGAAGGCACTCCGATGATCAGAACCTCGCCTCGGGGAATGTCTCTCAGAAGACTTGAATAGTCCAGTCGAGCCGAAGGGATCCGCATCATTGAAAGACGGGAAACCCCGGCTGCGATCAAAATTCGCAGTGCTACGCGTCCAGACAAATCTCGTAAAGCTCTCGCTCCGGCTGCGGTCAAACTCTGCAGTGCTGCGAGTGGAGTCGAATCTCGTAAGCCTCTCAGGTTGAGGGAAAAATACGCTGCCCTGAGTGCTGAAGGAATCAAACCTTCCGAAACTGTTGTAACAGTGGTCTTCCGGCCCTTTTTTGAACTTCGGCGAAAATCCAAAACTGAACAACGGAGTGCTAGGAACAGAATCCGCAAATAATGTGAAAAAAGATTAAGAAAAATATTTCAAAGCAAATACCATCAAATATTCTCTATACAAAAAAGCTAATACCATCAAATTTTGGGAAAAAAAAAGCTAATACCATCAAATTTCATAGTTTCCACAGTTACCACAGTTTTGAAATTACAAAACTGTGATTTCAAAACTGTAGAAACTATAATTTCTAAATAGTTTCCACAGTTTTGAAATCACAATTTCCTTTGAAATGCATCAGTTTTATAATTCATCAACTTTGTAATTCTATAGTTCAAAGAGAAATTAAAAAACTGTAGAAATGAATACCACAGTTTTGAAATCCTAATACCACAGTTCAGTGATTTTTCTGCTAAATGAAAAAGATATGATAAGGGATTATGCCGTTATGAATTTCTGAAAGTCTTAGGAGTTAGGATTAGTAGAAGGATTTATTAATTGAAAATTTTTGGATGAAGGTTTACCTTTGGAAGAAATACCAAAAAAATCTTGCATTTCTACTGCAGTGTTTTCCCATAATCTAATATTATGTTTCCTACATGCTTCATTATTCCTGATAGTAGAAGAAAAGGTAAAAATAAACAGAAGCCTCTTTAATAAAACATACAAAAACATTTTTCAATTTTCTTCTTTGAATTTCACTCCATTAGAAGCTCCACACTGAGATGAAGAAACACTCTATTATTATTCAACCCTAAGTAACATAAGCAACTATAGCAAGGGAACTTATATCCAAGACTAATGGTTCATGATCAGTAAAAGAACCCATACCCAAATCACTCAAATTTCCATGAAAGTTGCTGATCAAATTTCCCAACAACTCAGCATGAGGTAAACTTTTTAAAAGAAAGAATCTTGTAACTCCATAGCATCAGATGAATTTCTAAATTGATTCCATCAAATTGACAGACAACGGAAGGGTAGAGTTCAGTAGGATTATAGGATGCAGCACATAATAAGATGGCCATGCAAGAAAAGATTATGCTGGTTGACAAAACTCTTAAAAATTGCAGCTGCTATTGTTACTAAATAACCAAGTCCATTTTCTTGAAGTACTCCTGAAGAATAAGAAAATATACAACATCAGGCAAAAAAAAGACAGTCATATTTACCTTCACAATTTGAACTACAATGGTCATATCTTGGGTTTTTAAATTCACTTTATACGGCTGCGGAACAGATTTTGCAACTGCATTTATGATTTTCATCCTCTCAATACCAGTATTAGAACGTACTTCATATAATACTACAAACTGGATACAACAAAGGATTAGAGAATATGCATCACTCACAACATGGTCTATGGTTTTAAAAACAAAACTGACAGCAAATTATAAAAAGATGAATACCTGTAACCCATCTTTTGCCAGATCGGGAGTGGAGGGGGGCCGAGCCCCCTTTCCAGCCTCTACCGCTCTTGGATTGAGGGTGGTTGTTGCTGTGCCTCCTCTTCTTCCTCCCTTCCCCTCCTCATCTTCTTCATACTCTTCCTCATCCTTCCCTTCAACCCCAAAACAAAAAAACAAAAAAATAAATAGAGCCCTCTAGATCTTCTTCCTCTCTCCCCCTCCTCCTTGCCGATCGTGGGTAGATGCCGCTGCGCAGATCGAGTGAGAAAGAGCCCGAGAGAGCCGGGGAGAGAAAGATCTGATGGGAGGTCGTGAGAGAAATCTCAATCAAGAGATTTCTTTGTGTTGATTCCGCTCGTCGTTCGGTTGAGATCCGCGCCTCTCTTTGCATGCTGTTGGCCTGAGATCAGATCCGCGCCGCTCCACCTACTGCCGACCTGAGATCAGATCTGAACAGCTCCGACGACCTGCCATCAGATCTGATCCGCGCCCTTCCGCTAACTACCAACCTGAGATCAGATCCGCCATCACAATGATCGCTACCATCGACAGGGAGAGATTAAGAGGGGGAGAGAGAGAGAGAGAGAGAGAGAGAGAGAGAGAGAGAGAGAGAGAGAGAGAGAGAGAGATAGAGGGAGGTGGAGAGGAGATTAGGGTTTAGATAGGCGATCGTTGGGAGGGGGATCGAGTTGGGGAGAACAGAGGAGATGAAAGGGTTTGGGGATCAGAGGGCTGAGTGCGATTCAACGATCAGAGAGGTGGAGGGTTCGGGGGCTGAGAGAGAGAGAGAGGTGGAGGGGTCGGGGGGTTGAGAGAGAGAGAGGTAGAGGGCTCGGAGTGCCCGATCGGTTAGAGAGAGATCGTGACTAGAGGAGAGAGAGAGAGAGAGAGAGAGAGAGAGATTGAGTCGGGGACGGGCTGAGCGGTTAGAGAGAAAGAGAGGGATGCAGAGAGAGGGAGATGGGCTGAGCAGTTCGATGAGAGGAACGTGGAGAGGGGGGGCATGCTTTGCGGGATTTGGGGAGGGATGCGGAGAGAGAGAGAGAGAGAGAGAGAGAGAGAGAGAGAGAGAGAGAGAGAGAGAGACCGATGGAGGGTTTGATGAGAGCGATCTCGTGCCATGCGGAGAACTGCTGTTCAACCCCCAACCGTTTGTCCCGAATGATCATCATGCCGATTGAGGTGGCATATGATCACAACGTTGAAACAGATTCGTACATAATATATAAATACTACCCAATGCATAGAGATCTTGCCCATCAACTTCTCTAACCGCCTCTTATGTTTGTATCGAACGGTTCTCTTTATCCGTTCGTAGTGAAATATTATATATATATATATATAATTTAATCATTTTGATGCGGTTTACACAATGACGGAGCCATGTTTTTTAATTGAATCATTTATAATATTATTTTTTTTTAAATTAGGGTTATTACATAGATCCCACACACATTGATGGACCAAAGAACCACTCAAGTGGTTAGTCCAGTGGTCAGGGTTCGTCAGGTTTTTGAACCAACTATCCTAAAGCAGAAACATGGATAATGCACTGGTATCTGCTTATCGATCCATGTACCATGTTAGTTCCTGTTCAGTACAAGCATTGTTCCCGGTAAGGATCATGATGGGGACTTACCATATTCTATTCTTGCCCACAACTTGTCATGACTTAGATAGCTAATCTCGTTAAAGTTGTGAACTTTTATGTCAACCACAGAACCGGTCCACCAGGTCTCCTAAGCATGAAGCCCATCATGCACCCCGATGGCTTACTGAGTTACCAAGGCTACTAGCTGTGAAATATATAACAAATATCATAACATGTACCTAAGAAGATTCTATTAAACTCAATTTATTCAATTCATATATCTAGTAAAAGGATTAACAAGCTTCATACCACATCAACTCATATACCTAGCATGGTCTCAGGAATTACCTTTTCCTATATTGTAACTCGAGTTCACAATGTCACTCAGCCAAGCATAGAAATCACTAAATGACTCAAACTCATCCATCATGAGCTTCTCAAACCGAGTTGTAAGAATCTGCATCTGCAGTTTGGAAAATTTCACAGAAGTAGTTCCCTCATGTATGATAAGTAGAGTATCCCAAACATCCTTAGTAGTAGTGTAGTTGGATATCCACCGGAACTCTTCAGAAGTAGATCCATAGAATAGAGCATTCAATGCTTTCGAGTTCCAGTTACTCGCCTCATACTAAAAAATCAACCACTCATATTTGGATTTCAGATCAACCCCTCCAGTTACCAGAGGTGGCGAATAAACATCCCCAACGCTCATCCACACATGCACATCTATGTCTTTAAATAAAGCCCTCATTTGTGCCTTCCAGTATGGATAGTTAGATCTGTCAAACAACATTGGCCTAGTAATCGAACCACCATCTCCTAACAATTCATTATCTTATTTCAAAAACCACACTTAGGCGATTAAACCTACAAAGAGTGTACCTACACTCTGATACCACTTGTTGGGTATGTAGAACTAGGATCTATAGGACTGAAGCCTAGAGGGGGTGAATAAGCTACTAATTTTTTCTCCAAAGAAATTCTCTAGTCGCTTTTGTGAAATAACACAATTTCAAACAACTTATCTCATATTAAATTCACTAAGAGACTAGAGATTGTAATATTAAAAATTAATTCAACCACAAAGCACCAGGAAGATCTTTTCAAATTCATGTATAAAATATACTACTAATGAAAAGATGATCCCTTGAACCATAGATACTGCAAGAGAGATTTTTACGATGTTCAAAAAATTTCTACTTCTTGCGGATTTATCTCCTTTTGAGGTTTCACTTGGCGTACTATACTACCAGAGTTAATACATAGAGATTATAATTTCATGGGCATACTTACCACCTAACATGACAACTCTTCGCTTTACTTTGTTTCTTAGTAGATAGATTCACAGATTTGCACTTCTCGTACCTACAATCTCTCGCAACAGCTGTAATGTCCTTGTATTCAGATCTGATCCTGCATGGTCACAATTTCCCTCGCAAGGGATTTTCAAAGTTCTCCTAATTTTGTTAATTCTCTCGATAGTACATGCCACAAACCAATCCTTGGTTTGTCTTTGGATCGACACATGATCAGTCTTCCAATCTCACATAAACAAGAAGATAAAATTTATAGGTTTATGCAATCAAACACTTATGCATCTAATAAACCTATACCACATAGACATTCAGATATTTGAATAAAAACCCGATGCAATCATGGATCAATCAAAAAGAATGCAAACCATGAATGGGACATGAAAATCAACACTCTAATCTAATGAAGCAAACCACAGAGATCTTATGATGCATTCAACATGAGGACATGAGGAGAGGATAAGAGAAGAATCAAATCTTTTGCTCGAGAAACCTCCGATGAATTAAACCCTAATGCCTTCTTTCTATCTCCCTCTTTTAGGACTACTCATAATGTCCTTTTATAACCGCAAAACTGCAGGCGTGAAATCCTGGAAAAAAAAAATTTGGCAAAAATGGATGCTTAGTTTGGTCTCTAGAACCTATGATCGATCCGTCCGATCGTCATGATCGATCATCCAAAACTATGTTTTATTTTGCTATAAGATCTCCATCTGATGATCAAATCTGTTCGATGGGGATTGATCCATGGTATAAAAGGGTACTTGGGGTTCTTTATGAAACTATTCTTCTATTGAAAATTTTATATTTTAGACTTTTTGAGAGCAAGAGTTTTTAAAGATCTTGAGAGGGTTTTGCTACTTCCTTTAGTTTCTCTCAATGATCTCCTCCCCTTTGATGTTATCGAATAATTGATCCCTCTTTCTCGGGACGTGGATTTCTTCGAGGATTTCGTATGTTGTTTTTTTTATGATGCCTTCAAGCTTTCCTGTAGATTCAAGCATTGAGTTCTTTCCGATTTTTTATAGGTAAAGACCGTTTCTTTCTCTTTTGGGTTTAATCTTTATTTCTTTCAACCTCAAAATTTGTGCTCCATTATGTGAAGCAAAGAATCCTTCGAGTGAATCGAAGGCGAAGCTTGGTAGGGTTCATGTGAGGCGATCCACAAGTTAGTAATTCATCTTATCAGGTATTTGGGGGAACCAAATTAAATGCTTTGAGGTCCATCGTGTTGGTTTAGATCGGTGAAGAAATCCCTTACCCACAGTGGGATGCGATTCACTCTTGGTTGTGTTCTAGCTTTCACGAAGGCTAATGCGTTGTAAGTGTCTCTGCTTGGGAAGGAGTAGTCCTCATGGTGTTACTGGTGAGCATCCAAACAGTTTGTGTACGTTGGGGGATCAAATGAAAGGAAACAATATAGGCGGCTTGTGAATGGCTACAGAGAAAAGTGGTATTTGGTGATGTGTGGCAAACTCCTTAAAGGACCTGCAATACCTTGTCTCAATTCTTGTAATTAGACCTTTCTTTTTTAGTGGAGATTTTTCTTTGAAGGACCTGCTTAGCTGTCGAGATTTTTCCCACGAAGGGTTTCCTCATAAAAATATTATTGTATATTATATGCATCATTTAGAGCCTTGTATGATTGGTTCTTTATCACCCAACATGTCTTATTATTTGATTGTTGAGATATCTTGAGAGGCGAGTGAACATTATCTCTAATTTTTTTAAATTCTACTAGTGTTTGCTGAGAGGTTGTACAGGAGGTTTGTTTGTTTGAACAAGAGCATATTGCAACTAAACACAAGGATCTTCTGCTGACCACTCCAGTTGTATCTAGATTCATCCTATCTCATGCTATTGAGAATTAGAAGTGAAATTAGTGGTTCTAGAAATTGAAGTGTGTATCATGTCTTGCTCCGGTCTACCACCACAGGTCTCTGCTTGTGCTCCTTTGCAAAACACTTTCAATAGGCCGGTATTATAATGGGTCGTTCAGTTGTCCAAGTATGAGTTTCTATAGTTCAAACAGTTCGAGGAGAGAGGAAGGTTAGGAGCTAAAAGTTTATCTAAATTATTTGTGCCAACTCACTACAAACAGATCCAACGAACTACAGAAGGTCAACAAATCGTTGTTGACTCAGATGAGTGAGCTTGAAGCTGAGCACGATGTCCTTAACTTAAATTTGATGGATGCTCATGCTAATCTTGACAAGGAGATTATGATAATAAGCATAAGAGAGTTTCTGGAGGTTCAATGTGACGAATTCAAAAAGAAACGTGAATAAGGACGCCATTTAACTGAGGCTATGTATAATGATCTACAGAGACTCCTTAAGGATGAACAAGCTAAGAGTTCAACACTTGGAAATAAAATCGAAAGATTTTAGAAGGATTTAGATGAGTCTCGACTTACCACCAATAGGTTGTCTACTATCATGGCTTGCCTAAACAAGATGATCAACACCAGATTGAAAGCCAGTGATAGATTTGGTCTTGTGGTTGTCTATATGTTTGCCTCCTCAATCCAAACCAAGCTTGTCAAGCATACAGACCCAGTGAGCTTTAATCTCTCCAAGGAAAATTCTAGGAAAAAGAAGAAGAGTCAAAAACCTATAAATAGTTCGAGTTCTATTCTTGCTGCTCGTATGCCAAGAACATTCTCATATGCTACTATTGTGGGATGACAGATCATAATCGAAGATGGTACTAAGCATAGTGGAACATACCGGAATACTTTGATGATTATGATCAATACAATTATTCGAATTATGGTCCCTCGAGTTTCAAGAAGAGAAGACAACATTGTAAGAAGAAGCAGAAGAATGGTGGAACGATTTCTCAACCACTTCCGAATCCTAGAAAGGAGAGTGCCACAATAAGCAACTCAAAGACTAAGCAAGTTTGGATACCAAAGAAGGATGAGGCACCCACTATGACAAAAGACATGTCTAAAAACCTTTTGATCGAACCTAACAATGAACAAAAAAGAAAAAAGAAAAAAGAAAAAAAAGAAGGGTAAATTAATTAAGGGTCCAAAGTCTGACCCCAATGCAACTATAAGTCCCCTGTTAAGACATCTTTAGAGCCCGCCTCAAACTCAAAATTTTTTCAATGCTAGTTCCATTATCGTTATTCATGCATTCTTCATCCCGAAACTACCCTTATGATGTGATATCTGACAACTACTGCAATACCTCAACGTTTCACTACAGGACACAATATTTTCGAAGTTATTGTAGCTGTTACATTAACTCTTTTTTTTTTGTCTTGTAGTGAAGCTCTTTCACGTGACTTCGGAGTTACCGTAGCTGCTACAGATATTCCTTCCTTTGTATGTTACCTAATGTGTACTTTAAATTATTAAATACGTATTTTAGATTACAAAAAGCGTACTGAACATCATCTAAAACGTACTTTAAATTGTCATACAGTGAAGCTCTTTCACGTGACTTTGGAGTTATTGTAGCTGCTACAGATATTGCTTCCTCTGTATGTTACCTAAAACATATTTAAAATTATTAAATATGTATTTTAGATTACTAAAATCGTGTAGAACATTATCTAAAGTGTATTTTAATATACCCATAGCGTCTACAATAACTTCAAAAGAATTGTTCTGTAGTTAAACTCATTCATGTGGCATCGGAGTTACTGAAGTCGCTACAGTTATTATTTCTTACGTGTGTTACCTAAAACACATTTTAAATAAATAAATAAATATTTTAGATTACTAAAAGTATATTAAATATTATTTAAAATATATTTTAATTTACTCATAGCGTCTATAATAATTTTTTAAAATATTATTATTGTTGGGAAAAACGTATTGTATTATTCATTTACCCCCCTATATATAGGCATAATTGGAGGTTGGGATAGAGACGGGGAAATCTCCTATCCCATGAATCTAGGGGTATTTATCCGGTGGGCATCCATATCCGATGCAACCACCGTTTCATAACACTCCCCCTTGGATGACCACCATTTATCAATGATTGCCTCATTAAAACCTTTGATGGAAAAACCCAGTGGGAAAAATCCTATCAAAGGAAAAAGAGTACAATCTTAGTTCTTCAGGAATAAGTTCTTCAGGAACTATGGTGGGTGCGCATAATGCTGCCTCGTTAAAACCTTTGATGGAAAAACCCTGTGGGAAAAACCCTACCAAAGAAAAAAGAGTACAGCGCGCATAAATTTGCATCTTCAGGATGCCCTCCGCCTAACTATTACATTATCACTATTACATCTCTCCCCCTGATTATATCTCCTCCTGATTACATTATTACATCTCTCCCCCTGATTATATCTTCTCCTTATTACATCAATTTGTTTGGTGATTGAGCCATCGCAGTCCGATGCCGTACACCATCTTCTGAAAAGTAGACTTGGGCAAGGCTTTGGTGAAAAGATCCGCAAGATTATCGCTTGACCGTACTTGCTTGACTTCAATCTCCCTTTTCTTCTGAAGTTCGTGGGTGTAGAAAAACTTTGGTGAGATGTGCTTTGTTCGATCTCCCTTGATGAAGCCAGCTTGAATTTGAGCAATACATGCGGTATTATCTTCGTGGATAACTGTCGGCTCTTTGGTAACTGATGCCAACTGGCAACTGCTTCTGATATGCTGCACAAGTGACCTCAACCATACGCATTCTCTACTTGCTTCATGCAGGGCTAATATTTCAGCATGGTTCGACGATGTAGCCACAAGTGTTTGTTTGGTCGATCTCCAAGAAATAGCTGCATTGTTATTCAAAAATACATACCCTGTTTGGGATCGACCCTTATGGGGGTCAGAGAGAAAACCTGAATCTGCATAGCCAATCAAGTGAGGAGTACCACAAGAATAAAACAATCCTATATCAGTGGTTCCTCGCAAATATCTAAATATTTGCTTTATTCAATTCCAATGCCTAAGAGTCGGTTCTGAACTGTATCTAGCCAATAGATTAACAGAAAAACATATATCTGGTCTAGTACATTGAGCTAAATACAATAAAGCACCAATAGCACTTAAATACGGTTTTTCAGAACCAAGAATAGTTTCATGTTCCTCTTTAGGTCTAAATGGATCTTTATGAATATCAAGAGGTCTAACTACCATGGGAGTGCTTAGTGGGTGACATTTATCCATATTAAATTTCTTTAACAAATTTTCAGTATATAATGATTGATGTACTAAAATCCCACTAGAGTTACGCTCGATCTGCAGGCCGAGACAAAACTTAGTATCACCAAGTTCTTTTATTTCAAACTCCCTTTTTAGATAATCAGAAGTTTTCTTGAGCTCTTCAGGAGTCCCAATCAAGTTTATGTCATCCACATAAACTGCAATTATAGTAAATCCATTTTCTGATTTCTTTATAAAAACGCATGGGCATATGGGATCATTCTTATAACCTTCCCTAGACAAGTATTCACTAAGGCGATTGTACCACATCCTTCCGGATTGCTTCAGGCCGTACAATGCTCGTCTTAGTTTTATCGAGTGCGCACTCTTTGATGTTGCTTCAGGCAACTTGAATCCTTTTGGGACTTTTAATGTTGCTTCAGGCAACTTGAATCCTTCTGGGATTTTCATATAAATATCTGCGTCTAGGTTCCCGTATAGATATGCCGTTACGACATCCATTAGTCTCATCTCTAGTTTTTCAGAAACTGTGAGATTAATGAGATATCTAAATGTAACTATATCCATAATAGGGGAATAGGTCTCTTCATAATCAATTCCGGGTTTCTGCAGGAATCCCTGGGCTACAAGCCTTGCCTTATATCTAGCGATTTCATTATTTTCATTTCTTTTCCTTACAAACACCCATTTGAAACCTACAGGGTTTACGTTATTTGGTGTTTGTACTATAGGTCCAAATACTCCACGTTTCTTGAGAGATTCAAGTTCAGCTTGAATAACTTCTCTCCATTTTGGCCAATCAGTTCTATGTCGGCATTCATATATACTACGTGGTTCATTATCTTCATCATCGCCCTTTGTTATTTCAGTAGCTACTTTGTATGCAAATATGTCATCGATGACTATTTCCTTTCGGTCCCAAATTTCACCCCTCATATGGAATATTGAGCTCTCATTATTTGGTACCGGTACCTTATCCATAATCACTGCAGGGATCTCTTCAGGAGTTTGAGGAAAATTTGGCCGTTGGGAAATATTTTCTTCTGGAAAAATATGGTCCATAATCTCTTCTGGAGCATTATGACCAGGTTCTTCTAGAACCTTAACTTTTTCTGGAGTTTTAGGGCATGATTTCTCATTCAACTTCCTCTTCCGGGGAACTGAATCTTTGGAACCTATAGGTCTGCCACGTTTCTGACATGCAGCAGTTTCATTAGTGGGAGTTGGAATATTAATTCTTGCAGGTACATTCTTGGCTGGAACAAATGACTTAGTTACATTAGTTGCATCATTAAAGGCATCAGGTAATTGATTTGCAATATCTTGCAAATGCAAAATCCTTTTTACTTCTACCTCACATTGGGGAGATCTAGGATCTAGATGAGACATAGTGGAAGTATTCCACGATAATTCACGCCGTTCTTCGGGAACAGGTCGTTGCCTAGAAACTTCTTTATCTCCCCCTAACGGCGGGAAGACTGTCTCATCGAAATGACAATCTGCAAATCTAGCAGTAAATAGATCACTTGTTAAGGGTTCTAAGAATCTTATGATTGAAGGTGAGTCAAAATCGATATAAATCCCCAATCTACGTTGGGGACCCATCTTAGATCTATTTGGAGGGGGAATAGGGACATGTACAGTACATCCAAACTTTCTAAGATGAGAAATATTAGGCTGAATACCTGACACAAGTTGTGCAGGAGAAAAATTATGGTATGAAGTAGTCTGAGTCTAACAAGATTAGCAGTATGCAAGATAGCATGCCCTCATGCAAAAATTGGAAGTCTGGATTGTAAGAGTAATGGTCTAGCTATTAATTGCAAGCGCTTGATAAAAGCTTCAGCAAGGCCATTCTGGGTGTGGACATGGGGGACAGAATGTTCGACTTCTATTCCGATGGATGTGCAGAAGTCATTGAAGATTTTAGAAGAGAATTCAGCTGCATTATCCAATCGGATAGATTTGATAGGGTTATCAGGAAAACTAGCTCTAAGTTTGATAATCTGGGATAATAATCTAGCAAATGCTAAATTTCTAGTGGAGAGTAGGCTCACGTATGACCATCTAGTAGATGCATCTATTAGGACTAGGGCTGTGCAAAAACCGACCCGGACCGTCTAACCGAACCGAAACCGATCATAATTTAACCGAAAAAACCGACCCGAATATTAAACCGAACCAAAACGGAACCGAACCGACTAAACCGATTAATTCGGTTTCGGGTTCGGATCCCGGGTACGGAAAACCAAACCGAAACCGAAATACCCGACCCGACTCTGTATAGTGTATATTAGTATTTAGTAATATTACCGCGTGAGTGCGTGACTGCGTGTTATTATAAAAGACCCGAGCGAGCGCCGCACCTCCTTCTCTCAGTTTTCTGAGTCCTCGGCCCAAAACCCTAGCGGTGCTTCGGAGTCCTTCGGACTCGACGCGACGGCGACACCTCCTCGGCGCGACGGCGACACCTCCTCGGCTCGAAGGTGATTCGAAGTCTCGGACCCGCATCTCCTCCTCGACGCGACGGCGACGGCCTATTCTGTGGCTTATCGGCTGACGGCGACGGCCGACGCCCGACGGTGACGGCCCTAAATCCGAGCAGCTCCTCCTCCTCGCCGACAGCGACGGCCAATGCCCTAAGTCTCGGACCCGCATCTCCTCCTCCTCGCCAACAGCGACGGCCCTAAATCTGAGCAGCATCTCCTCCTCGGCGGCGTCGGCACCTCCTCCAGCCTCTCTGTCCTCTAAGCCCTCTCTGACCTCTGGCTTGGCCCTCCCCTTACACTCTCACAGGCTCACAGCCTCAGCCCTCAGGCTCTGCCCTCTGCAGTTTGGACCTCTGCCTCTGGTGCGTTACTACGTTCCCTTCCCTTCCCTCCCCGGCTGGCGAGTGGCGGCTGCATCCTGATTCCCCTCCTCAAGGCTCAGGTCAAGGGCGTCACCGGAAAGGCGAAAACAAGATCCTGCGCATCCTCAAGGCTTACGGTAACGGTATTATCCATTCTCTCTCTCTCTCGAAAGGTCATTTTTGTGTTTCTGAATCTCTGAATCTCTGATGGTTTAACTTTGTACTTTTGTAGGGCTGAGGCTGAGGGCTGATCCTAGTGGAGAGCAGGATCCACCGCCTCTCTCGCTACTACTAGAGGACCAAGAAGCTCCCTCCCGTCTGGAAATAGTGAGCAACCCTCTATTTTTCTGCTTCTTTGATTGCTGAATGAGTGAATGCATTATGTTTGGTTGATTATTATACTTTCTTTAAACTAATTAAATTCTGCCCTTCGATCACCTGCATGGTTGGCACGTCTGCTATTAGATTTACACATGATTAGTTTAGATTTATCCAATTTGAAGTTGAGAGTTTACTTATGAACGACATAACAATTTTTTTTTTTTTTGAGGATCATCACCTCCCAATTGATAGCACATACATAATTTTTCAGATATTGATTTAGTATTAATCCATAAAGCAAGCTTCATCGATTATTGGGTGATGCTTGTTGAGATTCTTGGGACTGTGATTTGTGAATGTGTAGCTAGTTAGAAATTTGCTACGCGATACCGAATTGAAAAATGAGATTTGCAACTTGGAGTTGCATTTTATTATTTATTTAACTACTTGAAATCTTGATTGGATATTTTGCTTTCTTGCAACAAGTATGGTATCCAATTTCTGATTTTTACTAATTTTGATTTTTATTTTAATTTGTAGATGGAGCATGACATCAATACTCTTCAGGCTAGTACTCCTCCTAGTAGTCATGGTGAAAATATCACACCCGCAAATACTTACACAAGTGGCACTTCCTCCAATCCCACACCAATTGAACTTCGTGATGATGAAGTTGTTGAATCATTGGAGAAGGGGGAGAAGGGAGCTAAGAGGAGAAAGGCTGAAATTTGGAACCACTTCATAGTGAATGATATTGGTGACGTTGCCTCTTGTAAGTATTGCAAATCTGAAATTAAGTGTCATTCCAAAAAAAATGGAACTACTAGTTTACATAATCATTTTGGTTGTTGCAAGAAAAATCCAAATAAAGGAGATCCAAAGCAAAAAATATTATCTTTTGAAGGCAAGAAGGGTGATGGGTGTAATCTTGTAGCTATTGGGTTTAGCAAAGAGGCTTGTAGGGATGCCTTGGCTAAGATGGTGATTCTAGATGAGTTACCGTTTAGATTTGTTGAAGGAGAAGGGTTCCGTCAGTTTTGCAGTGTGGCTGTTCCTAGGTTAGAGCTTCCATCTCGTTTTACAATTTCAAGAAATGTGTGGAGTCTTGTTCAAGATGAGAAAAAGAAGTTGAAAAGTGCACTAGTCAACCATTGCCAAAGGGTTTGCCTTACCACTGACACATGGACCTCTTTGCAAAACATCAATTACATGGCTCTCACAGCCCACTTTATTGACAATGAATGGAAGTTGCAAAAGAGGATCCTTAATTTTGCTCAAGTGGTTAATCACAAGGGGGAAACAATGGCTAAAGAAATTGATCGTTGCTTGCGTGAGTGGGGTATTAAAAAAGTATTCACAATTACAGTTGATAATGCTAGCTCAAATGATGTAGGAGTTGGGTTGTTGAGGAAGAAGCTTGTAAAAGAGGGTCGTTGTGTGTTGAGTGGGGAATTCCTACATATGAGGTGTTGTGCTCATATAATAAATCTAATAGTGAATGATGGATTAAAAGATCTCCATAATTCAATTCAAAGTATACGCAATGCTGTTAGATATGTAAGATCTTCTCCTAGTAGGTTGACAAGATTTAAAACTTGTGCAAAAGAGGAGCTTATTGAATGTAAGGCAGGGCTAATCTTGGATGTGCCTACTAGATGGAATTCCACCTACTTGATGTTGGATTTTGCACTGAAGTATGAAGAAGCTTTTGAAAGAATGACAATTGAAGATCTTGACTATCAAGCTCACTTTGGAGAGGATGAGGGTGGGAAGAGAAGAATGGGACCACCCAAGTTTCATGATTGGGAGAATGCTAAAGTGTTTGTACAATTTTTGAAGTCCTTCTATGATGTCACTGTTAAAGTTAGTGGGTCTAAGTATGTCACTTCAAATTCTTATTTTGCAGAACTTTGTAAAATGCAAGTCAAATTAACTCACTGGTCTCAACAGGAAGATGCTTTGTTGAAAAGAATGGCTTTGAGTATGAAAGCAAAATATGATAAGTATTGGGGCTCACTTGATAAGATCAATAAGTTATTGTTTGTTGCAGTTGTGCTTGATCCTAGGTACAAACTTGAGTACATCATATGGAATTTTAAAAAGATATATGAAGATCATATTGCAGATATGATGACAAAGGGGGTGAGGGACACTGCGATGCAATTATTTCTGTTTTATAGTATGAGTGACCCTAATCAAGAATCGAATGTTGGAGATTCAAGAGATGAGATTATGAAAGAGAGTGAAAGTGCTTTTGATGATGCTTATGATTTTGAGTTTGAATGTTTAAAAGATGAGCAAGATGTATTGAAAAACAAAAATGAGCTTGACAGATATTTGGTAGAGCCTAAAGAGAAAAGCGTACGTGACTTTGATGTCTTGGCTTGGTGGAAAGCAAATATCCCCAGATATCAGATTTTGTCTCAGATAGCACGAGATGTATTAGCCGTTCCAATTTCTACTGTAGCTTCTGAATCGGCATTTAGCACTGGAGGTCGTATTCTTGATCCCTTTCGCAGTTCATTGGGTCCTAAGATGGTGGAGGCATTGATATGTGGACAGAATTGGCTTCGATCTTCACATCTACCGCTTGATCTTCCACCACAAGTGGAGGAAGCTGTTGAAGACCCAGATTTAGATAATTATAAATGAATATGTATTTTATTACTATGCAATGTGCATTATTGGATTTTGAGTTTGTATGTGAACACTAAATGTTTCTGATATTATTTTTATGTTCATTCCTTCAGAAACTTCTATTTCAGAGAATGCAGACTAAAGTGTTTTTTGGTACTTGGTATGGTCTTTACTCTTTAGTTTTATTAATTTTTCCTTGCTAATTGCATTAAGGGTATTTGCTTCTTATGGTTAAGATAATGCTTACTGGTGTGTTTGCTCTCACTTTAGGAACTACAGGAATTAATGTTGGATTTAGCTTTATTGGACGTGACTTTTATAATGCACTTGCTAGTAAGTTCAATGCTTTATTCGAAAAATGATGTCCATCATCCAATATTACTGTCTAACATATTCCGCTCTTGTTATATATATATAAATGATAACAGTGGCTTACTGGAGCGAACCATAGGGACTGGAGTTGATTTAGATGGCTCGACTGGATGGTGGACATGGTAGATAGGAAGGCGGCAGTTTGGCCGTAAAATACTAAAATAATTTGCTCATCTTAGTTGTTTGTCTTGTTTTCTCGCTTATTGATTGAAACTTGAAAGTGATGATATGTTTTTTGTTGTTTATGTTCTAAATTCTAGGAACCCTATAACATTCTAATTTTTATCATATTCTGAAGTTTCAAATGTGCTTGTATTTGTGATTACAACTGCATGTAGTTGTAGTGGTGGAATCGGAACTGTTGTAGTTTGGATGCATTTTTTTATTTGTGAGGTCGGATGCAATTTTTTATGTGCTCAGGACCTCAGGTGGAGGTGCTTTACTGCTTTGTGTTTATACTGTTTGATACTTTGATTTCCATTCACAGTTTTCCACTTCACAGTTCACAGGTATTCCCTACTCATCTATATGCTGGTTCTATAGATTGATAATTGGCTCCTCTCTACCCACTCACCAACAGAGAGGGCCTGTGTGACGGTTCCCGCTATTGTTTGCCCACAGATTCGTATACACAGGCTCTATCAGATCATCAAGGACCGCGGCCCCTTCACCGTCTCCAACACCTGGAACCACGCCAAGGTAAACTCGACCCCCAAACACAACATTTACTTTCGAATCTATTTGGTGGTAGGTTTTAGTAACCGAGCTTATTCATGGGTCATTCAGGAAGGTGTTTGATGAAATGCTTGTGAAGCTCTTGTTTCGAATCTTGTTTTTGTTGACTGATGAAAAACTCTTCCTCCTCATTGTAGTCCCATCAGGCTGATTTTTCTTCAGACCCTTTTTAAAAACATATTGTTGCTTGAGAGAAAGAGTCTGAGCTTCTTGCATATGTAGTTGATAGGCCGGCCAGTTATCTCATCACTTGATGTTATAGATAAATCAGTTCTCCAAATCGTTAAGTTTGTTCATCATGCATCAAAGAACATTCCTATTGCTGATGGATATTAGTCCTTAGAATAGTTTGCCCCAAGATCACGTTGGAATTGAGCTATGTCTGCACTCTGCATTTTCTCATGCTAAGATGCATAGAAAATTTCACACGTTACACCACCATCTGAAACTGAAGAAGAAAAATAACCTCAGGATTTGTTTTGGACTTTGTTTACTTGCCTTACCACCAATTGTTTTGGACCAAATACTGTGGATTAATAAAGGCAACCAAGAAATGGCATTATGGCATGCTGATTGTCATTTTGTATGGCAAACAATTTCTAGATGTGCATGTTTTTTCATTACATTGTATACTGTCATGGATACTATATGCCACAAAGTTATTTTGTTTGTGTTCTTTGCTAGACAAGCATTGACTAGATTGGCTTGTTAGCCTTGTTCTTTGTTTTCACTGCCCAAGCCTCATGCTGCCTCACATGGACCAAGGGATGAGACTCCTTTTTATTCAGGTGGAGCTGTCCCTGATTATTTGGAACAAAAACGAATTCAGAAAATTTTGCTACTTGGACCTCAAGGATCTGAAACAAGCACCATGTTTAAGCAGGTAAGACCATATGTCTTCTTACAGAGTTCACTTTAGGTTTAGTAGATGAACAGAATCAAGAAGCAATTGTAAATTGGAAGTTGATGTTTCTCATTGTTTTTCATTGTTTATCTACTCTGCACTCTGCAGGCTAAGAAAGCTCTCCGGGCTCTCAAAGCACTACGACTGCTGGAACTTCCCGGACGGCAGACTATGACTGGTGCATCGCCGGCGACAGCAAGTATCGTTTCTCCAGCACCGCGCAGAGCACCCCCCGCTACATGAATTCCGTTCCCAACCCGCCCGCGACTCCGGCGAAGAGCGTCAGCGCATCCGAGGGGATCTTCCGGAGGTTCCTGAACACACCCAACTACCCGGACTACATGAGTACATGGCGAGCACGCAGTCGTTTGTGGCGAAGGTGCGGTCTCAGAGCACGCCGAGGCAGAGGCCGGAGCCATCTGGCTATTATATGTTTGGTGGTTGTAAAGGTTAGTAAGGTGGTGAAGCTCCCAAATAATTTATCTGTAGCCTATTGTGCCATCAAACAGCTTGTGGCCTCTTTCAGTCAGGATCTTGTTCTGTGATTTTTTTTGCACAGTAATGGCTGTAGTAGTGGCAATGTTTATGATTAAGTTTCTATTGAAGCAGGGACTATATTATCTTTATCAGGTTTAGTTTTGAATTCCTGATTTCCTGATGCTTTGATCTGATGTCGGCTGCTGGCGAGTTTTTTGCCCAGTTTTGAATTCCTGATTAAGTTTTTTGCCCAGTTTTGAATTCCTGATGCTTTGCCCAGTTTTGAATTCCTGATTAAGTTTTTTGCCCAGTTTTTTAGTCACTTTAGTGAGGACTCAGAGGGGGGAAGGAAGGGATATAGGGGGTTGTAAAGGTCTATAGGATGGCAGGTGACAGGACCCAATGGAAACAACACGCAATCCAGCTAGCTCTCTATCGAATGAATGGGCGTAGGAGAGGGGATTCAAACCGAAACCGAACCGAAAACCGATCACACCGAACCGACAAAAACCGACTATTTCGGTTTCGGTTTCGGTTTTGTTTTTTTGAAAACCGAAAAAAAAAAAAACCGACAAAACCGAAACCGAAACCGACCGACAAAACCGACGCTCACCCCTAATTAGGACCATAAAATATCTAAATGGACCACTAGGAGGGTGTATAGAACCACAGATATCACCTTGAACCCTCTGCAGGAAGGTAGGTGATTCTGTCTCTATTTTCTTAAAAAAAGGTCTAGTGATTAACTTCCCTTGGGAACAAGGGTCACAAAAACGGTCATTTGGAAAAGTCAAACTACGATTGTTAAGAGGATGACCATAGGAATTGTAAATGATCTTTCTAAGCATACCTGACCCTGGGTGACCTAATCTATCATGCCAAAGGACCAAATCTTCAGGATTTGGGAACTTCTGGTTCAAGTGGGTGGCATAGGACTCCATAACCCCAATGTGGGTAAAGTATAACCCTAAAGATAGGGTTGAGTATTTTTCTAGTATTGAAATATGCTCTCCGTTTTTAGATGTGATGCAGAGGTATTCTAGATTGCCTTCATTTGTAGTTTCTAAATGATATCCATTTGCTCGGATGTCTTTGAAACTCAATAAATTTCTTCTGGAATTTTCTGAGTATAGAGCATCCTTAATTAGCAAATGAGTACCATTAGGTAAAAGTATATGGGCTCTTCTGGACCCTGTAACTATGTCAGTAGGGCCAGCCACTGTAGTAACCATACGTGAATTATATTCAATATTTGTAAAGAATTTTCTGTGTTTCAGTATGGTATGTGTTGTTGCACTATCTATCAGGCAAATCTCTTTGCAGTTGGTCATCGTTCCTAAATGATAAGTTATGAGTCAATAAATACCATAAGAGAAGTATCAATGATAAAACTTACTAACACAATTTCTAAGTAAAATCACCAGAACGATAATATAAATTGATAATATCCAATAGAATATAAAAATTACTCAACAATGTCTGACAGAATAAAAACTACTGAGTAATGTCTGACTGGAAATAAAAACTACTTAGCAATGTTTGACAGGAAATAAAGACTACTTAGCAATGTCTGACGGAATAAATAAAAGAAAAACTAAAGTCTTCAGAGATCTCAAGATTCAGGGATTTAATGTGCCATCGTCTAACTCATCAAAGTAGTCTAAACTGTCCAGGTACGATGTCTTCAGGGCATCGGTCTGTTTGTGGTAATCTTCAGGCCACTCATTGTTATCTTCATTCAAATTTGTCTCTGCAGGTACCCTTGTACTTTTGTACTTATTCTTCTCATGTTTGCTAGCACGGCAGTTTCTGGACCAGTGTCCTTCCTTTCCACATTCAAAACATATGTCCCTTTTATCTTCAGGTTTAGAGGGATTATTCTTTTCTGAATTCTGAGGAGCGATCCACTTGTTTTTAAAGTGTGTGTCCTTCCTAGGACCATAATAATCATCTCTTCGAGGATGATTCTGACGTCCACCTCTTCCAGGGTGATTTCTACCTCTTCCAGGGTAGTTATTGCGCCCTCCTCTGCCGTGTCTTCCACCTCTCCTTCCTCTGCCTCTACCTTGGTAAAAATCATTGGCATTTGCTTCTGGCAATGCCAATGATCCAGTGGGTCTAGAATTATGATTCTTTACCAGTAGGGTATTATGTTCTTCAACGATCAGGAGAACCTCTATGAGTTCCGAGTACTTCTGGTACTTCATCCCCCTGTATTGCTGTTGTAAAATAATGTTATTTGGGTGAAAGGTAGAGAGTGTTTTATCGATCATCTGAGCATCATCTATTTTCTCCTCACAGAGTTTCAGCTTGCTGACGATGTTGAGTAACTTCGAGTTGAACTCAGCCACAGTCTTGAAGTCCTGGAACCTAAGGGTGATCCATTCGCTCTTTGCTGCTGGCAAAGTGATCATCTTCTGGTGATCGTAGCGTTCCTTGAGTGCCTTCCAGAGATCTGCTGGATCTACTATGTTCATATATTCATTCTTTAGATCTTCGTGTATGTGGTGCCTAAGGAAGATGAGGGCTTTAGCTTTTTCATCCGGTTTCAATCCATTCTTCTCTTCTAGAGCTTTCTATAAGTTCTTCGCTTGTAGATGTAGCAAACTATCTACTCGCCAATTCAGAAAATTGCTTCCATTGACATTTAATGCATGGAAGTCTAATTTTGTAATGTTCGACATCTGAAGATTTAATGAATATTAACATTAATTACTATGATGACCATATTCAACATGTGAGTATGTAGAGACATATTATAGAAAACAATTTGACATATCAAGTACAAAGCCTATTAATACTGGGTATTAATAGGGTCCTTTAGAAACCACTTGCCAAGGTAGAGCGGGTTCTATGGAACCGTCATGCGCCTTGCCAAGCTTTTCTAAAAGGTTCTAATTACCAAAAGTACATTTAAAGAAGAAAATAACAACTTATGCACATGGAATATGTAAAGAAACACAAGATATAAGTGCATCGTAAAGTCTGTTACAATTAAGGACAATTTAGTCCTTATTTGTAAAGCAGATATTACATATTGGTCCCTTAGGGGCTAAATAGTTAAATATATAAACAATGTATATGAAATAGCAAAATCTGACCGTACCGATGATTCCGGAACGGTTCGGATACCCAAAATCCATATATGGATCGAATAATTTGGCTATAGATCGGGCTTACAAAAGAGTATTTAAATGAACGGTGTATATCAAAATAGGCAATCAAATATATGTGAGTGCATATAAGAATGGACGGGTTGGATATCCAATACGCAGTCGGGTCGGGTATGTACATGCAGTCGGGTTGGTACTATATGTAGTCGGATTGGGCCTGCATATAATAAACGGGTCGGGCCTACTATATATACAGATCGGGTCTGTACTGTATGTAGTCGGGTCTGTATAAATCCAGTCGGGTCGGGTCTGTAGTAAATACAGTTGGGTCTGATATAAAAACAGTCGGGGCGGGTCTGTACTAAATAAATATCGGATCTGAGGTTATGGCTCGGGTCGGGTTCAGTTTTAATCGGGTTTTAAAAACCCAATGAACAGATAACTGTTCATCATCTTCTCCGCGTCGAAACCGGAGGAAAGAGAAAAAAAAAACTGAACTGCCTCCGCCGGCAGCCGTTCGGGCGTGCCGCCAGCAACCGCTCGCTCGCACCGCCCGCAGCCGCTCGCAGCGCATCCGCCGCCGCCGGTAAATGCAGCCGCCGACGGTTGCATGCGGATGCAGCCGTCGGTCGTGCGGTCTGCTGCCGTCGGTCGTGCGGTCTGCTGCCGCCGGTCGCCAGTCGTGCCGTCAGTCGAGCGTCGGTGGTCCCCGCCCGCCAGTCGTGCTGGGGTTGTGCTGGGGTTCGCAGTCCGCCGGTCGCCGCTCGCCGGTCGAGCTGGGGTTTGTAGCCGTAGCCGGTTGGTCGGTCGAGCAGTTTACAACCACTACCGCCGGCTGAGTTGCCGGACGACCTGGGCACGGTCGGAGAGGTCTCCGACCGGCTACTACAATATACGAGAGAGGGCTCTCCGGGCGTACCTGGTTTACTGTTCGGTGTTGCTGTTGCAATGAGTCGGAGCAGATCTTCTCTCTCTCCGATCTCTGTTCTGCGATCAGGTCGGCCGGACGTGGGAGTTGGTGTGGAGGCCTCTCTCTCTCCGATCTCTCTCCTGGATCGGTCGGGTCGATGGCTCTCGTGCTGATAACGTGTTGGGAAAAACGTATTGTATTATTCATTTACCCCCCTATATATAGGCATAATTGGAGGTTGGGATAGAGATGGGGAAATCTCCTATCCCATGAATCTAGGGGTATTTATCCGGTGGGCATCCATATCCGATGCAACCACCGTTTCATAACAATTATATAATTTTTTTTTATAATTTATATTATTATATAGTGAAACACCAAAAAAAAAAGGTCTCTTAGGGGGTGTTAGTCAATTGGGATTTTAAAACCATTATTCAGGAGTTCATGGACTTGCGGTCTTTGAGAATCCATGGACTTTTTTTAAAGAGTCTTTGGGATTATTTGGAAGTCTGCAGACTTTTCTAAAAAGTCCACGGTCTCATAAATCCCTTTTTTAGGAGTTCACGTGGGATTTTTGTTGTGGACTTGGATATAAAATCTCATTTGACTAACACATTTGAAGAACAATTTTGATAAATTTTGAAGGCCCAATACGAAAAGTATTAAAACATTCATTAAAAAAATGTACAAGAACAATAAAATAAAATTAAGCTCGATTTAATCAATATTGTCTCTGCCATCCAAGATTGCCTCACCACGTTGGACAAATAGTTTGGCCAATTTTAACATATGTCAAATGGTAAAAAAAATTCATATCAAAGATTTTAGTAATTTTACATATATAAATTGATAATTTTTTCATAAATAAGATCATATTTCAAACAAGATTAACAATTATCCCATACCAAAAGACTTTAGCATACCATCAACCAAGGAGGTCATTTCCACAAATAACATACAAATTGGAAGCATCATACTAATTAAAATAATAAGTCCAATATATGACCGAGGAGACAAATGTACCAAAGTCTAATTAGTATTCCTTCTATTAAGATGATCCTTCCACATGGATTGAGCAATATTGTTTCGCCACTCTTTTGCTGCCTCGTGTTCCCCATCTTGGGTCTGAAATACTTCTTCAGGATTCGGCTCGTCCCCTATATTTTCCAAGAGCTCCTCAGATTGATCAATAGGAAACTCATCAAAGCTACACTCTTGATGAATATAGTTGTGCAAAGCTGCACATGCCATCACTAGTAATGCTTGGGTCTTGTAAGGAAATGGTGGGGCGACTTTAAATATAGTAAACCGTGATTTGAACACCCCAAAAATTCTTTCAATTACAGTTCGTAGAGATGAATGACGATGATTAAATAACTCGTTCTCATTCTCTGGGCGACGACCGGGTCCATACTCCCTCAGGTGTTATCGAACACCGCGATAAGGGGCTAAAAATTACATTCGGTTTGGAAAACCGGCATCTACTAAAAAAAATTTTCCTACAAGAATATAAAAATAATTAATATATAGAATTTTTTGGTTACTAATAATCAATGTTAATAGTAATATAGTAATAACAATTTTACCTCGTAAAACTTTAAGCCCATCCGTCCGAGACAATGCAATATGCAAGACTCGTGTATCGTTTGCAGAACCCTCCCAACCGCTGAGGACATATATGAATTGGAGATCAAATGTGCATGCTGCTAATACATTCTGAGAAATTTGACCTTTACGGTTCCGATAATTCACTATTTTCTCCCTAGGAACCATAGCTGGAATGTGGGTACCATCAATAGCTCCAATGCAATTCTTATAAAAAAAAAATATATTAATAATAGAATGAAATAACAAACTTATATGATGGTAAAATTATACATGTATGTATAAGATAACTTTTTACCTGAAAATATGGAAAGAATCGCTGGTCGTTCAAGATTTCAGGTGGAGTTGTAGTGGGAGGAGTTGCCATAAGATCTGGTGTTAATAAAACCAAAGCATTTAACACTTTATTAAAATTCTTACTAGCAGTCCATCTGGAACGTCCAAATCTTTCCTGAGTATTTCCATATCGATCGTTTTGGCCAACAGTCAATAGAAACATACCGACCATTTCCTCAACACAAATGAATCTAGTATCTGATATTAGAGATTTCTCTCTAAGTATCCGACATAATTTTCGAAATACGTATGGATACATCCTGTATAATTCACGGAACTCAACCGGATTATCATCAAGTTTTGTATGAATATATTTATATCCAGCACTAGTGATAGGGCACCGTGGTCCAACTTGTCGTGCATGTGATCTCATAATATATAAAGCTGCAATTGTTACCACAGAATATACAGCATATATAACAGCCGATAACTCATGATGAGGTGGTCTCATTTTTTACCTGAAATAAACATTGTACATTCACAATCAAGAACAAACCATATTTGAAATGAGCAAAATATGATTGCATTTATAACTAGTTTTTTATAAACATAATATTTAATAATAAAGAATAAAAACTCTGATTTTGCATGAGCCGAGGGTGAAGCTGTAAGTTATAAATAAACCAATAATAAAGAACAACATCTACCGATTGTTGATTTTGCATGAACCGATTGTTGAGTAAGCAATATCTAGGTAATTCTAAAGAATATACAATATGGCCATCGTATGAATGCATTCATAATTTGAACTTTATTAATATAACGTCCAATAATAAAGATACCATTCCATGATACGAGTGCAAATAAAGAAAGTTTTATTACATCTCAAAACGAGTCCCAAATAAAGCATAGAAATCAACCCTAACAACTCTAGCATCTAAAGAGTACCCATTCCTTCCTAGTCTCAGGGTCCATCTTCACAAATATGTCCTGCAACGCCGGATTCACCAATATCTCAGCAGCTCGAAAGCGAAGTGTGCGATCTAGGCCCGGGGTCTCTTCCAGAAGCTTCCACAAGTCAGCCGCTCGCAACTCTCACGTATTGCTTTCATATTTTCAGCAATGACTTCCACACTACTCATAAGCCTATCAATCATAGTGTCGACACCCTTGCCTTTACCCTTGGATGAGGAATCTTCTCTGATTTTACGTTTACGCAGGGACCTACTGGATCGAGTAGTGGGAGATGCACTTTTAGTATCAGAACTCATACCAGGATGTGACTGACTTGTTAGAAAGGATGAAGGTTCATCGCCGGTGTTATCCTCCAAACTAACATACATACGGTAAAGCGCATCCATTGGATCTTCCTCCGTCTCCATATCTTCTATGCCAGGTGGAGTCACACCAACTCCCATACCATAAGATTGTTTTCCGGTAGCATATGCATTTCCAACCACAATCTTCAAGTCATCAAAGTCCTCAATCCTTTCTGTCACGTGCTTACGAGCGCTAGGGTGGTGCTATAAAAGAGAAAGACAACTTTTAATAATAATGACAAACAAATATATACGAGTAAATAATTATTAGATGTGAGTGGATATTACCGTAAAATATTCCTCCCACACCTCATCTGGGGCTGTAATCTTTTGGGTCACAGGGTCCCATCCAAACCCTGAATTAGAAGCCATCAGGTCAGCGACGGGTTGATATTGCCTTTTTCACACCCTCAGCTTGCTATGAATGTGCTCTACCGTCTTATTGCCTTTGAATTTTCCATTCAAGGCTGGCAGAATTTTCATCGTTAGCAAGTTCTTTGAGAATGACCCATCTACACGTCTGCCGCCATTATTTGTTGCTTCGACCAATAAACATAGCAACTCATCCTTTTCAGCATTACTCCACTTCTCATAGTTTGATTTCTTCGTTTCCATTACCTAGTCCAATTATCATAAATTCTTTAATCTCAACAAAATAAGAAGAAAATAGATCATCTAAATCAAAGACAATAAAAAATAGAATTAGATTAGGTATTTTAATCGGTTTCGAACCAAACCGACTGATTTTGATCCAAACCAAATCGAATAAAATGACTGATTTTGATCCAAACCAAACCGACTAAACCAACCAAACCAAACCGACTGGTTTTGATCGGTTTCGACATATTCAATGGATTGAATTGGATTAGGTATTTTAAAAACCGACATAAGTATTATTATTTTTCGACATACACAATATTTTTTCAATCGCATTGAGATCATGGTAGAGTAACGTAGTAATGTTTTAAAATTGAGTTTGCGTATGTCCAACATATACGGACGTGACTTCCATCCAACACATACGGAGCCGGACGGAGCCATAAAGTATTGGACGGCTTCGTCGTGACGTGATGTCCGTCCAACACATACGGAGCCGGACAGAGCCATAAAGTGTTGGACGGAGCCATGAAGTGTCGGATTGGAGTTGGGCATCACGACAGTGTTAGACTGAGCCCTGGGCCCGCCATCACTTTATGGCATCATCAATTAAACCCTCTCTTTGTATGTGGCTGAGTAAAAAAAAGCATACAAAAATTTGCACAGTTTCAATGTACACAGCCTCACCATCAAGTCATGGGTATCCAGATTTTGACTTTGCCCCCCAAATTTTACCTTGAATTAGGCTTTACCCCCCACATTTTCATTAATTAGACTTTACCCCCCAAAACTAACTGTTCCGTCAGCACACCCCCAAAACTTTATTTCTTTTCCGTCAGCTCACCCTTTCTCTTTAGATGGTTAGCTGACGGAACAATTAGTTTTGGGGGGTAAAGTCAAATTAAAGGCAAAGTTTGGGGTCTAAAGTCTAATTAAAGGCAAAATTTGGGGTCTAAAGTCTAAATAGACATGAAATATGGGGTCTAAAGTCTAATTCAAGGCAAAATATGTGGGGCAAAGTCAAAATAACCCAAAAAAAAAAAACCTCTGTGTCACGAGGGGATCGCGATCGGACGAGGCAGGCTGGACGGAGCCGGACGGACGGAGCCAGAGGAGGGCATCGCGATCGGACGGACGGAGCGGGACGGAGCCGGAGGAGGGCATCGCAATCGGACGAGGGGATCGTGATCGGAGCCAGAGCCGGAGCCGGAGGCGTTGCGATCGGAGTGCGATCCCATCTCGCTGGCCGCGGAGGGCGTCGCTGGCTGCGGAGGGCGGTGGCACCATCGTTGCTGGCACCACGGTTTGGCACCATCGTCGGAGGGCGTCACTGGCCGCGGCTCAGCCCAGAATCTCTCTCTCTCTCTTGTATTTGTTTGGACCGACGGGCGGCCGAGAGGGGTTGGGAGAGGGCGGTCGAGAGGGGTTGGTCTCCCGATCAGGTTTCCGATGGGTTTCCGATGGGTACAAAGAAGACGAAGGAGGGAGATAGAGAGATAGGGAAGGAGAGAGGGAGATAGAGAGATAGGGATACCTGTGGAATATCCAGCAATGGCGATCACCGGCGCTGAAAGAACTAGGGTTTCGGCAAGAGAGCACGTCTCACGTCTCACGTCTCACGTAAGGGGGGATTCAAAATTCCACCTTTGAGGTGAAACTTTTGCCGGGCAAAAAATATATATAGTAGGGTTTTTGAATCCCTTTTGTTATGAAGTCATGGACTTATCCCATGATTATTGACTAACGCCTAGTTTAGGACTCCAAACCCATATGAAATAGTGACTAACGCCTGTAACAGGAGTTCACGCTGTGGACTCCGCAACCACTAACGCCTAAATCTATAATACCGTAAAGAAGTTCAGAACCACTACTGGTATAATCCTAAATACAAGGAACTCTTCACAAAGTCCTAATTGACTAACACCCACCTTAACGGGAGACCTTTTATTGCATTGGGGTCAGACTGGACCCTGGATAGAAGAATGAACCGTTTCGAGTTCGGTGTTATTGCTAACCCAAGCGGCGTTCTGCCGAAGAGCAACCCAAGGGCCGCGCCTCTTCCTTCACCCTAATCGCCGCCCCAAGACTCTAATCGTCGCCCCAAGACTCTCCAGAAACCCTAACCCTAAGAATGGTCAGCTCTCTCTATCCTCAATCATCATCGTATGTTTTCCTTTTCATCCCTTCGTTCCATCGATTGCTAGGCTTTAGTGGAAATTTCGGTGGGTTTGTATTCGATTTTATTGTGATCTTTGCTGGGTTTGTATTCGATTTTGTTATGATCGTAATCTTACGAAGTTTGATTTGTTTGATGGGTATTGATACTAGATGTGTTGTTGATTCTAGCCCATGTTTTGTGATTCTAGATGGGCAGGGGAAGAGGAGGTGGAGGAGGAGGAGGAGGAGGACGAGGAGGAGGACGGGGCAGATCCCAGGGCCAGTACTCGCCACCCAGGATCGAAGAGAGGGAACGGCGCAGCGGGTGGGGCGTCGCGCCTCCCTCGCGGCACTTATGGGTAGGGAACTTGAGCCCCCGCGTGACGGAGAACCTTCTCTCGGAGCAGTTCGTGAGATTCGGCGATATCGAGGACATAGCCTACGTCCCGGGCCGGAGCTACGCCTTTGTCAACTACAAGAACAATGAGGATGCTGTCATTGCACTGAGAGCCCTCCAAGGGTTTGGTGTCGCGGGGGCGCCTCTTAGGATCGAGTTTGCGAAGGGGGTTAGTCACGTCGATCTTCGTTTGCTCCCCAATTGTCATGCTTTATTGGTTTCAAGCTACTCTTGTACTTTCAAGTCATTTAGTGCTTTATCAAGAAGCCTAAAGTCTTACATTAATAAGAAAAAGAGACTACATCCAATCCCAATGCCACCGAACCATTAACTTCAGCTTTTCATACCTTAAAAAATTCTTAATCAATCAGTTAGGTTGCAAAATATAAAGAACGATGACAAAAGAAATTGATCTTATCTTCATTATAAGGAGACCTTTGTCAGATTCCATGCAGCAGTTCTTTACACTTTACAGTGAGTATTGTTATCAAACCAATACAGGGAAACTTTTCAATGCATGAACAATTGGTATTTAATCCACGCGGATTTAGATTGCTTCACTCGTTCCGTACTAGCAATGATTTCAAAATACCCATCTAAGGTATTTTAATGTTCTTGGTGAGAATGAACAGATGCATATCTTAAAATAATCAACACATGACCGAGTAAGAGAGAGAATGGAAAAGCGTTGCGGAAGATCTGTCTTGTTACCACTTTCCCACAGGCATCTGTTTTCCTTTGGTTATTTTAAATCCACAGCTAGAATATTAACTGCTTGAAGTTTCTTTAAATAGTAACCAAACTATATAATTAGGCAAATTATAAATCACTTTTAGGAGATTTAGAGTGATTCATGCCATTTTGTAGCGAATCACTGCAATTAATAAATATGCTTCACCTACTTTCTTTCTAATTAATTATGAAATTGGTAGAGTGAGACATTGGAGTCAAGTCGGCTCATATAGCTGAGACCATAGTAACTGTTTGAATGATGTAACTATCAATGATTATAAGTTGTTAATGATCCCTACAACGAATATGAAAATGCATTGCATTCTACAGATAATGCTATCAGAAGATCAACTCAGCATCGATAAAACAACGTTAACAGCAACATCCAAGTGCTTTATCAATGAGTTGAGGTCAGCCATGGGCGCCAATTTGTCTGAAACATTGCCATAATATGATTTTTAGTTTCATTCTACCATGAAGGATGGAAATCGATCACCAGTTAAACATCTGTTAAGTTACCGTCATTTGATCATTTCCTTAATTGACAAGCTTGGGTATAAATTTATGCAACAGAGAGATCGCATTATGAGAAAATATGGTCACCCCATACAATAATAACAACATTCAGGACTTTAGCAAAATTTCTCTATAGGCTCAATTCTAATTAATCCTTAAATAAGCAACGTTTTGCTTGATAGTGCTACAAAAGGCATTGTCTGAATGATTAGGTTGCAGTTATTTTGGTGACATATTCAAGAAATAGTTTTATGAATCCAACTTCATTGCTAATTGGTAAAGATCGGGCTTAGATGCATTTGTTGTTACCAATGCATGCATCAACTAGGCACAAATATATTATGGTCAGTGGTCACATACATTAAATTGCTTATCGAATTTTTCCACCATACCTTGTAGAAACAAGCAATACACCTATGAGTCCTAAATGTTCCTGTTCATCCAATCCGTATTAATTAAACCCTCATAGGTCTTCTTTCGTGGACAACTAACGTGCATTTGTCAGTTAATGCCATTTTTATCGATTCTTGTGGAGAAGTATTGACAGACTAAATAATTGGGAATAATCTTAAATTTGTTTGTTCTTGATTTCAGATTCATTGAAACAGTTGGTGTCCTTTAAGACTTTAAATTCATACTTATCGAAATGTTTTTTTTTTAGTATACCAGTACAATTCTTTTGAGTAGTTTACTCCTTCGATCTACCAACGTCCTATAACCTCTCAGTTAATAGGTCCTAGCCATTTTCCTTCTTTTTCTGATTCTTAAGGTAGACCTAAATTGCTATTTAGCATCTTTCCACCTTACAACGGAGATGTATAAAAGATAAGCTCCTGATAGCAAATGCCTATATGCTTTCTGCAAATGCTAATAAAAGAACTCTTGCCTGACATAGATTTTGAACTGTAACCCATACCAAATATTCAATCTTATAAGCTATCCATACAGAAGCAACTTAGGCAAAATCATTGGAAGATAATGACTTGTGGGGGATCAATATAAGAATAATTTAAACTTGCTAAAACTAGAGATCAATTTTAGCAGAGTGAGCCCGAGTAACAGCAGGGCACAAGAACATGGATAATAACATTGTTGCTGCATAAATTTGAAGTAAATGTTCCCAAATTTGTCAAACATAGGCATCTGATGGAAATAAAAAGTTAAAGGCATCAAAGAGAAGAGCATGAATCTAGTTTACGTAGCAAAAAACATAATAAGCTATGACATTACTTTCACTACTCATAAATTTTCAGCATGCATTGGGATATTGTAGCAAATGGAAGTGCAGAAATCAAACAGTAACAGGAAATAAAAGCACATGAATATGTGAAACAGGATGCAACCATAGGCAGATCCACAAGGTGAAAGATCTTGGGATGTTATCGGGCATTCCATAGAATTAAAGGCCTGTTGTCAATCATATTTCTGGAAGAAGTCTGGAGCAACGAGGAAATCCTTCAGAGAAGTTCAATTGGGAGGAAAGTGGGAGGGATTAGAAAGCTGAGGGACATAGGGAATCAATTAAAGTTGGCAGAGTAAAGGAGAAAAAATAAGTGTGCCAAGATGATGCACGGGGAAGAAGAAAGAGCAAGGACAGATGTGCTTCAAGGGGTAGCTAGCTGCTCAGGGTTTTAAGTAATCTCTCAAAAATTATCAAAGAAAATGGTGGTTCCGTTCTAATAGGAAATGATAGAAGCCAAAAGTGTCTTGCATACCACGCAAGTTTAAAAAAACTCAGTCTTGGCCGATACGACTCGTCTGTAAATAGGGAAAAAGGATATATATATATATATATATATATATATATATATATATATATAGAGAGAGAGAGAGAGAGAGAGAGAGAGAGAGAGAGGAAACGGGAAATGAGTTGTCAGCCTATTTTGGCGAAATAGGCAGACACCAATTTAAAGCCCCTAGGAGTTTTAGAATGTGCTGATTTTTTGTGAGTATAAGCACCTTATCTTTAGATAGAACGCCCACAAAAAATCAGCACATTCTATGTAGGGGTGTGTAGGATCCAAACCAAACCGATCGGTTAAGGTGATCATTGGGTGCTTATGCTATGTATGTTAAGGTGATCATTCTAAAAAAAATCAGCAAATTCTGAAACCTCAAAGCATATCAAATATGCTCTACAAATTAACGATTGAAATGGATGAACGACAATGCTTCTAAAATCTTGATATGCCGTGAGGTTTCAGAATTTGATGAATTTTTATAAGGGTGATCATGTTGCTATAGATAACCAATCTACCGAAAATCATCAAATTCTAAAACCTCTAGTCCCATAAAAATGTTATAAACTTTATCGGCCGTCCATTTCAACCGTTAATTTGAAGAGCATGTTTGATATGCTTCTAGGTTTCAGAAATTGTTATTTTTTTGTGAGGATGATCACTTTAACATAGATATCACATCCACAAGAAATTAGCAAATTCGGAAACCTATGTATGTCATATAGAGGAGCATATAAATTTGGCTTCTTTGCATGGGCATACAAAGTCATGCTCCATTATATATATATATATATATATATATATATATATATATAGAGAGAGAGAGAGAGAGAGAGAGAGAGAGAGAGAGAGAGATGCTATAATGTGGCATGCGATAGCAGCGATACGTGGTGCTGCGTGCATAGCGGTGCATCAGACGGTTGTCGTGCGGTGCCGCACGTACTGCATTATAGCATGCCCCTATATATATATATATATATATATATATATATATATATATATATATATATAGAGGATCCGTAGATCCATCGTATTTTGACCCATACTTTTACCCATCATCCAAACCGTTGGATAGAAGTTTCAGAATTTGATGGTTTTATGCGAGGAGGATCACATTACCTTAGATTGCTTATCTACAAAAAAATAAGAACATTCTAAAACCTCTAGGTGTATCAAATGTACTTCTCAAGCTAACTGTTAAAATGGACAGTTGACAAAGCCTTTTAGATTTGATACACCTAGAGGTTTTAGAATGTATTGATTTTTTGTGGATGTGCAATCTAAGGCAGTGTGATCCTCCTCGAAAAAAATCAGCAAATTCTGAAACCTCTATCCATTGGTTTGGATGACGGGTAAAAGTATGGGTAAAAAACGATGGGTTTATGGATCCCGAACCAACTATATATATATATATGTATATGGAGAGAGAGAGAGAGAGAGAGAGAGAGAGAGAGAGAGAGAGAGAGAGAGAGAGAGAGAGGCGTGTTAGGATGTGGTGTGCGGTGTGTGCTCGTAGCTGGACGATCGGGGATGAGTGCGATACACTGGTCGGGGCGGGGTGCATCGGACGGCCGCATTTTATCATTCATATATATATATATATATGAAACAACATATTTTAAAATTTTTGTTTTATTTTATAACCAACTCCATCCTAAATGGGAGTGCCTTGCTTAGAAAACAACCTTTTAACCCTTAAGCAATGGTCCACACATGCAATAGAAGAAAAAAAAGGCGCACTGCATCTAGTAACAAATATTGGTGTAATATTGTCCTTAGATGGCATTTGTAGTTAGATACTCATAGTCCCATGAGTTAATGACAACCTTACAATTAGCCTCATGATATGATAAGTGTAGGATCCTTGACCTAATTATAGCTAGTTAGTGCCAGAACATAATATTCAATGGTTGGAGGGGAACCCATGGCGCCACTGACAGGACAAAGTATGCAGTTAGTGCCAGAACATATAGCTAGTTAGTGCCAGAACATAATATTCAATGGTTGGAGGGGAACCCATGGCGCTACTGACAGGACAAAGTCTTCTCAAACTTACAATCAAACTTACAATCAAATAAGGGATCAAAGTTTAAAAAAAATCTCCAAATCTAACACAAACTGACATGATCAATACAATCAAATACAATCAGGAACAGAAGCTGTCCCTGCAACATCAATTCACTTCAAAGTTCACAACTTCGGAAAGATTCACATTAGGGATGACCATCTATGTTTCAAATTTAATAACTAAGACATATTTTACAGTTTTAAGATACATAATCGATGCAATGGACTCTGAGCACTTGACATTTGGCTTATCAGCCCTTTTGAACAGATTCAAAGAGTCATAAGTTAATTGAGTCCATCTCCACTTCAGCACGATTTAAAGCATTGTTTGCTAATTGAGTCCATCCCCACTTCAGCATAATCTCAAAAAGAGCTCATAAAAGGTGCCCTGCACTCTGCAAAAGACCAGTCAAAAGTAGGATATGTGACGGTAAATTTATATTATAACAATTTCTTGAATCCAATAATGTTAATTATACAAGAATTACCTATACATTTAACAAGTTAAAGGGAAATCCAATTACCTAAATGGTCAGTATCTGCTTCAATGCTGATGCTCTGAGAAATGTCAGATGGCAAGCACAAACATGCTGCATCTTGAAAGGTGTAATGACTATCTTCTTTTCACACTTCTTTTCATTATGAAGCAATTGAAATTTTGTAATCCAAATAAACCAAGCTAATAGAATGAGAGTATGAAGTCATTTCAGTAGTAACTTAAATTTGAAATCCAAATAAATTTCCCCAATAACAAGCATTGCCAAGAAACCAACACAACATGAATAGTTGCATTCAATCCAGAAAACCGAGGGCTTAAGTTTTTACTGTCAATCTTTACCAATCGTTCATTTTTACCGTCAATTTGATGAGCACATTTGATAAACCTAGAGGTCTTAGAATGACATGAAATTGTGTGTGTGCTATCAAAGGGGAGGTGATCGTCCTCGAAAAAAAAATTTGAAAAAAAAACCCTCTAGATAGGCGGCCACAAGTTAAGCGGCCACACTGTATTAGTACCCTGTATATATATTTACATATTTGATCACCTGCGAGACGTCCCGCATCGTTTATTTGTGCGACGTGTGTAGACCGTCCGATGCTCTCTGATTGTGCGGCTGAAAAAACGAGCGGCAAAAGCTTTCTTTCACAAACGACAAAAAACTATCGCGGTTACTGTAGCTGCTACAATAACCACAATTTTTTTTTGTCTTATTGTGAAGAAACTGTACACCTCACCATTCTCTCTTTCTCTCCGTTGAGGTGAATCGCAATCAGCCGAGACGACATCCATCTCCAACCTGCAACCATAGTTACCAAATCGGACGTTTTTTTGAAAAAAATGCATATAAAACACGTATCACTCCGAACTCGTAGTATACGGGAATAAAATTCTTATTTTTGAAAAAAAATCAACATGCGTTTAAAATACGTAATACTTGAAGTACATGTTTTATACGGTTAGTTTGGTTTTTCACTTGAGTTCGGGTTTGGGTTTTTTTATAACCCGTCAGCTTAGCAGACACGGAATAAAGGGTCGGGAGACTCCCAATCTCGGCTCATAAGACACGGGGTTAGGGTTTTATCCCTCCTCTGCATCGCTACGATTGGTTTTTGTAAAAAACAGAGAAATAGAGAAAAGATCACTGCAAGAGAGAGAGGAAGAGGTCTCTGCGAGAGACATACTGTGGGCGTGGCATGCTAAGAAGCATGGACACAGATACGGGATATGGACACGACACGACACGGACACGCCGACATGATATTTTTCAAAAAACGAGGACACAGACACGTTAGGGGCATACTGAATTTATATATATATATATATATATATATATATATATATATATATATATATATATATATATATATATATATATATATATATATATATATATATATATATATATATATGGGGACGGGGAGCCTGGACCTCAGGTGCAGCGTCAAACGTTGCACCGGCGCGGCATGGCTGACACGTGGCAAAAAAAACCCGAAAATCCTATCGGATCAGCGGTATAAAGGCCGGATCAAACCTCAGCTGCCCGATCGCACGATCCAACGGATCGGATTCCCCCGCGGGTTGAGTCTCGCTGTTACTGTGGCGGGCACAGTAACAGCGAGATTTTGGTCCGGCCAAATCCCGACTGTCTGATCGTATAGACTCGACCGTCTGATCCGTGCTACACATTCCTCTCGGTTCAGTTCGATTCCCATCCGTTGGATCGATGGGAATCGAACGGGCTGAAATCATTTTCGCTGTTACTGTAGCCGCTACAGTAACAACGAAAAAAGATTTTGTCCGTTCGATTCCCTCGATCGAACGGATAGGAATCGAACCGAAGGTTGAAATACCAGCGGGGGTACGCTGCACGGATCAGACGGCCGAAACATTACGATCAGACGGTCGGGATTCGGCCGGACCAAAATCTCGCTGTTACTGTGCCCACCACAGTAACAGCGAGACTCAGCTCGTGGGGGAATCCGATCCGTTGGATCGTACGATCGGGCGGCTGAGGTTTGATCCGACCTTTATACCGCCGATCCGATAGGATTTTCGGGTTTTTTTCGGCCACGTGTCAGCCATGCCGCGCCGGTGCAGCGTTTGACGCTGCACCTGAGGTCCAGGCTCCCCGTCCCATATATATATATATATATATATATATATATATATATAAAACAAGTCTTATAGTATGATTTATAAT
>CANTAL010000192.1:70000-162500 GCA_947650365.1 Chamaelirium japonicum
GCCGCTACAGTAACAACGAAAATGAATCCTGTCCATTCGATTCCCATCGATCGGACGGATGGGAATCGAACCGAACCAATTGCAAATACGGCACGGGATCAGGCGGCTGTGGTCTATCCGATCATACGGGATCAGACGGCTGTGGTCTAACCGGGGATTTTGAGCGGGATTTTGGCGGGCCGCGCGGGGATTGCGACACTTGGCGCGCGCTGGGGCTCCGGTGCAGCGTTAACGCTGCACCTGAGGTCCAGGCTCCCCGTCCCCATATATATATATATATATATATATATATATATATATATATATATATATATATATATGGGGACGGGGAGCCTGCACCCGAGGTGTAGTATCGTTGTTGCACCTCTTTCGCTTGTTTACCCCCCTACAAGGTTTGGAATTTGGTGAGGGTGTTGTCTAGGGTAAGATGTCATCCTCACCAATTTTCATCAAATTCCAAAACTTCTAAGGGGGTCAAATGGTCGAAGCAAAATCTGCAGATTTTAACGATGACTACGGATGACTGATTTTGCTTCGACCATTTGAACCCCCTAGAAGTTTTGGAATTTGATGAAAATTGGTGAGGATAATCATCTTACCCTAGATAACACCCTCACCAAATTTCATCAAATTCCAAAACTTCTAGGATGGTCAAACAGTGCCTGAGGTGCAGCAACAACGCTGCACCTCAGGTTCAACATCCCTTTTCCCTATATATATATATATATATATATATATATATATATATATATATATATATATATATATATATATATATATATATATATATATATATATATATAGGGAATAGGGAACACGGTCCTTCGACTAGCCAATACGCTAGTCCTCCCTTCAATTTGGGTGCCAATGACACTTTTTTAACCGGGGTTAAGGGTTGGTCAAGATGGGTACACCCCTCCTAACAATGATCATGAAAAAAAATTTGGAAAATAAAAATGTCAAGTGATATTTTTAATTTAACCATAGCAAGGGCTATTTACCCGCTACAGTTTATCGTTAAATTTATCGACCGTTGATCGGGTTGTTTTAAGTTTTTTTTTTTTAGATTTTTTTTTAAAAATCTTGATCTAAGTAGAGTGGATTGACCATCCATAAAAAAAATATGGTTAAAAAGTGTCATATGGCACCCAAATTAATGGGAGGACTAGCGTGTTGGCTAGTCGGGAGGACCCTATATATATATATATATATATATATATATATATATATATATATATATATATATATATATATATATATATATATATATATTGCCCTTGCTATGATTAATTTAAAAATATCACTTGGTATATTTTTTTTTCAATTTTTTTCATGATCATTGTTAGGAGGGGTGTACCCACCTTGACCAACCCTTAACCTCGGTTAAAAAATACCATGTGGCACCCAAATTGAAGGGAGGACTAGCGTATTGGCTAGTTAGGAGGACCGTGTTCCCTATTCCCTATATATATATATATATATATATATATATATATATATATATATATATATATATATATATATATATATATATATATATATGGGTTCCTATGACATGTCATAGGGAGTACCCTATGACATATGGTGAATTAGTAATCCTAGAATATTTAGAATGTTCTGATTTTTAATGAGGATGATCACCCTATCTTAGATAGGGCACTCACAAAAAATCGGCACATTCTAAAACTTCTAAGGGCATCAAATATGCTTTTCAATTTAACAGTTAAAATGAATGGCCGATAAAGTTTCTAGCATTGATGTCCCAACAAGTTTTAGAATGCTTTGATTTTTTGTGGGCATTCTATCTAAGGTAAGGTGATCACCCAAAAAAAAATTCAGTACATTCTAAACTTTTTAGCATTACTAATTCATCGTATGTCATAGGGTATTCCCTATGACATGTCATAGGAACCCAACCCTCTCTCTCTCTCTCTCTATATATATATATATATATATATATATATATATATATATAGGGGAGGGATATACTCATGGCCTATTACTCATATAGTTTACCTATGATCCGGGCCGTCCATTAGATCCCGACGTACGGTTCGGATTAGATGGGAAGTTAAAGCAATGGTGTCCGCATTAAATGCCAGTATTAAAAGCCCGCATTTAATGCGGACACCATTGCTTTAACTCCCCATCTAATCCGAACCGTACATCGGGATCTAATGGACGGCCCGGATCATAGGTAACTAACTATATGAGTAAGAGGCCATGAGTAAGAGTATCACTCCCCTATATATATATATATATATATATATATATATATATATATATATATATATATATATAGGGTCGGGATCGGCTGACCCAGCAATAACCCAGCACCCTTTGATGCACCTAGAGGTTTTAGAATGAGCTGATTTTTTGTAGACATGTTGTCTATGGTATTTGATCATCCTCACAAAAAATCAGCCCATTCTAAAACCTCTAGATCCATCAAATACGGTATTCAAATCAACGGTTTCCGACTGTCAATTTTAACCGTTGATTTGAAGAGCGCATTTGATGCACCTAGAGGTTTTAGAATGGGCTGATTTTTTGTGAGGATGATCAACATACCATAGACAACATGCCTACAAAAAATCAGCCCATTCTAAAACCTCTAAGTGCATCAAAGGGTGCTGGGTCATCCAATCCTAACCTATATATATATATATATATATATATATATATATATATATATATATATATATATATATATATATATATATATATATATATATATATATATATATATATAGGGTCCCGATCCAGTGAGAAACCTCTTATATGTGAAACCTTGTGTGAAACCAACCTAGAGGTTTCAAAATTTGATGAAACTTGGTTGGCATGCTACCTATGCCAAGTTGATCATCTTCGCCAAAATTCATCAAATTTTAAAACCTTTAGGGGCATCAAATTTGATAATCAAAATAACGGTTTTTATGAATGGTCAGTAAATCAACAAACATTTGATGCCCCTAGAGATTTTAGAATTTGATGAATTTTGGTGAGGATGATCAACATGGCATAGGTAGCATGCCTATCAAGTTTCATCAAATTCTGAAACCTCTAGGTTGGTTTCGCACAAGGTTTCACATATAAGAGTTTCGCACTGGATCGGGACCCTATATATATATATATATATATATGTAGAGAGAGAGAAAGAGAGAGAGAGAATCAGTCTATGGTGCAGGGGATTAATGTGAGGCTAACGTGCGGCCAAGTTAATGGCCGCACGTGTAGATTTTTTTTTTAGGGTGATCACTTACCCCTTGATGAGCCACATGTCAAAATTCAACTCATTCTAAGACCTATAGGTGCATCAAATTTGATTAACTTTATTGACTATTCATTTGAATGGTCAATAAAGCCGAGCAAATTTGATGCATCTATAGGTCTTAGAATGAGTTGATTTTTGACATGTGGCTCATCAAGGGGTAGGTGATCACCCAAAAAAAAAAAATTTTAAAAAAAATCTCCACGTGCTCACCATGGAGGTGGCCGCACGTTAGCTGCATGATAATCCGCTGCATCATAGACTATATATATATATATATATATATATATATATATATATATATATATATATATATATATATATATATATATATGAGCATGACTTTGTATGCCCATGCAAAGAATGCCTCAATGTATGCTCCTCTATTGACATATATAAAGGTTTCTGAATTTGCTAATTTTTTGTAGATGTGATATCTATGTTAAGGTGATCATTCTCACAAAAAATTAGCAAGTTCTGAAACCTCTAAGCAGTTCAAATAAGCTCTTCAAATTAACGGTTGAAATAGATGACTGATAAAGCTTCTAACATTTTGATGGATTTAGATATTTCATAATTTGTTGATTTTTGGTGGATATGCTATCTATAGCTATATGCTCACCCTCACCAAAAATCAGCAAATTTTGAAACTCTAGGTGTATCAAAATTATAGAAGTTGTATCGTCTGTCCATTTCAATCGTTAATTTTATGTGCTTATTTGAAATGCTTAGAGGTTTCAAAACTTGCTAATTTTTTTTGTGAAGATGATCATTTTAACATAGATATCACATCCACAAAAAATTAACAAAATCGGAAACCTCTACGTTTGTTGCATACAAAGTCATGCTCCTCATATATATATATATATATATATATATATATATATATATATATATATATATATATATATATATATATATATATATATATATACACACACACACACACACACACATATGGTGTCAGGCTCCATATGCTGCTATCGTACAACCTGTACAGCCCATGTACATAATATAGGTACAACAAGCCAACAAAGTTGTCTGTCATTGAATGTGGCTATGGGTCGAACTGATGCAACTTAAGCTTATCTGGTATTACTCGGCTATATCGTTCGATATGACCAGAGTTGTATCGGTCTTGGCCAAGTCAGAACCCATGTCGATATCAGTCCTTGTATAGGTCGCGGTTTGTAAAAAAAACTGATACGAATAGGACGATACAACTCGGTATTAGCTGAGTTTTTGAACCATGTTGCAAAGAAAATATGTATTCTACATCAATAAATAGGAGAGGGGCTCATTTTGGTTGTCCTTTTTCAGTGTAGTCAAGGCGACTTGGCGGTGCCTAGGCGTTATGTCCTGTCTAGGCAAAGCGCTGCCTAGGCGATATATATATATATATATATATATATATATATATATATATATATATAGGGGAGGGATACTCTTACTCATGGCCTCTTACTCATATAGTTACCTATGATCCGGGCCGTCTATTAGATCTTTACGGTTCGGATTAGATGGGGAGTTAAAGCAATGGTGTCCACATTAAATGCCCGTATTAAAAGCCCGCATTTAATGCGGACACCATTGCTTTAACTCCCCATCTAATCCGAACCGTACGTCGGGATCTAATGAACGACCCGGATCATAGGTAACTATATGAGTAAGAGGCCATGAGTAAGAGTATCCCTCCTCATCGTTGGATTCGGGTTTCAGAATGTGCTAATTTTTTGTCGAGGTGCTATCTATGGTATATTGATCATCCTCACAAAAAATCAACACATTTTAAAACTTCTAGATGCATCAAATGTGCTCTTCAAATTAACGGCTGAAATTGACGATGAAAATATCTTTAGAACATTTGATGGCCCTAGAGGTTTTAGAAAGTGCTGATTTTTTGTGAGAATGATCAACATACCATAGATAGCACATCTACAAAAAAATCAGCTTATTCTTAAATCCGAATCCAACGATTAGAATGATGGGTCAAAATATAGGTCAAAATTTTATGGGTCATCCGATCCTGACCCATATATATATATATATATATATATATATATATATATATATATATAAATATATATAAAGAGAGAGAGAGAGAGAGAGAGAGAGAGAGAAATTAAAAAATAAAAAAATTCTAAAAAACCAGGTTAAAGAAAATAAAAAGATTAGGGTTTAGGGTTTAAGTTTAGATTTAATTCAACTCAATTTTTAGTTAAGTTAACTCAATTTAAGTTAATTCAACTCAATTTTTAAAATCCCCTAAATTCTTATGAACCCATCATATGAATTTGAGTTAATTCAACTCAATTTTGGGTTAATGAATTTGAGTTAATTCAACTCAATTTTGGGTAATTCATCTCAATTTTGAAAAAACCCCAAATTCTTATTAACCCATCATAAGAATTTGAGTTAATTCAACTCAATTATGAGTTAATTCCATTCAATTTAGAGATAATTAAACTCAATTTGAGTTAATGCAGCTCAATTATGAGTTTATTCAACTTAATTTTGAAAAACCCCCCAATTTTTTTATTGTATTGGACAAAATTTAACTCAATTTCGAAAGAACCCCAAATTGGATCAAGTGAAACTGCCTAGGTGCCTTGGTGGTCCTAGGCGACCGCCTAGGACAACTGCCCGCTTAGGGGGTCGCCTAGGCGCTCAGGGGTACAAAACGCCTAGGCACCGCTTTAACTACTATGGTCCTTTTGAGTGGGAAATTTTGATATAGGATTGGTATCCTGAGATTTTGGTCCTCTTTTGGACGAATTTTTGATCTTAAGCTTTTGTTCAATGGTGTTCGATGTTTCTCAGTCCTTTTGACATTGTGTCAAAATTATGTCACTTATGGCATGTGATTCTCCCCTGCATTCTATCTCGTTACTTTTTTTTTTAACATTGGTAAAACAATATGATAATAGGATTAGGGTTACACAAATTTGGGTTAGTGACATATGATAGATCCAAGAGGATCAATAAGTTTTCAGTACACATTAAACAGAACAACATAGAACGCACCAAATTCAACCAGTAATGAAGTTGTAGTGCAGAAATTTGATACCAAATAATTTTATTTGCAGATAAATTATATAAGTTCAGATTCAATCCAACAAAGTTCATGAATGTCTGCACTTAGATAAAGAGTTCAGTATCAAAGACATAATCGCAGCAGAACTATGGATCCTAGAAAAATGAAAACTTAAAAGAGCAATTAACTCAATCTTACATCATTCAGTAACAAATAACAATATTATTAATTTGAAGTTTTGAACTTATGTCACTTGTTGAATTCACTCAAATCTGATGCGGAATTCATATGGTTGCAACAATTAGGCCAAAAGAATGTGCTCCAATGCTAATTCCAACAAGTAATCCGATCTATTTGCTTTAATAAGTAATTCTCATTCGGTCACTACAATATGCATCCACTGTATATTTTTGAAGAAATTAGAAGCAACAAGTTGATTTAATCTGATTTAAGAAATTGCAGCACATTATATTCAACAGCATATGGTTTCAGAAAATTGAAGAAACATAGAATAAAAAGATGAATGCCACGGGAGATGGATCTATCTCTCTGCATGCTGGTGTTCTGTCACCGTGTGAAAGATATACGTGAGTCCTTGTCCGGGTTCTATTCCCACCCGGACCGCGTTGGGGATCAAAATATGGGCCCACCGTGATGTATGTTAACTTTAATCTCAGACCTTGATTAGTTTAATGTATTTTTCATGAAAATCACTAATATAATGACATGATTAAATTAAATGAAGCAAACAACAAATTAAAGGTAGATATTTATCTCTTGAGATCAGAATCTTCACTTGAATGAATTTATTTGGTGTTTCTGATGCCGCAAATGCACCAATAATTTCAAAGTGTGGATATGGTACCTGAGCTCATTGCCACACTGCCTGTAATCATCCATAGCGTCCATATGTACAAGATGCCTTACTCTAACAAAGCTACTCAAATGACAATCTGGAAAATTTTCAGCTTATCTAGTTGCATCAGTCACAAAGTTAATTGCTTCTTCTTGTTGATAGAGGAGTAGGTTCTGCCGTTCTGGTGCGAGCATCATGCTACACTCCCATGTCAAAAAGCCATGATCATCCCGAAAGAGTGAGTTGCAGGCAGAGGAATCACATCACATAATACTTGACCGAAGTATATTCCACCGATGTAAAATAAGATGAAGTACTAATGCTTCACAGCATACTTGCCATGATCATTTAATAAAAAAAACTGACATAACTTTGGTTTCCTTTCCATCTTTAGATTTGGTTTTTCAATAAGATCAGTAAAAGCCCATTCTCGGATTGCTTATAAATTATCAATTTTCACATCTTGCCTCCACATATCACACTCGTACTGGAACACTTGATCATCTCCAATCCTTAGAAAGCCCATTGTTGGTATGCAATAAATGATATATAAATAGGTGCTCGCCTTCGTGTGTATCCACCTCCACAAATTCAACTTTGTGCTCATCTTGGGGCTTCACCACATAGATCCGAGGCATGGCGCAACCCCCAATCAAACCGAGCGCATTGTGGCCGCGCAGGCGATTGATATTCTTGCAGGATTTTGAGATGATTTGAAGGAGATTTGGAGATGATCTGATGGTATGTTAGGCAATAAGGTTAGGTAATTATCTTTTAGGAAGGATTTTGTTAGATTTGATGAATGTTTGTTAGGAACTAGGAAGCTTATCTTATTTTCATGGAAAGTTCTTTTTGTTATTCTCTCTTTCCTTTTTGAACCATCTTGTAAGCCTATTTATATGCCATCATTGACAATGAAACGACATTGAATGGCTTGAGACACTTTCTTCCACGATTGCGATCATTCCTAAGGGCGGAGCTAGGAATCTCTTGTAGGGGTGCAAAGTGTGAAATACGTGCTGCTGCCCTTGAGGTTGAGTTCCATCGTTTTACCCTTGCCACCGTAATAGGCGGCAAGAGTGAAATCTTTGGATGCCATGCTGTTGCTATCTATGCCCCCACACAGTTGTCATTGATGTCCCCAAACTTGAAGTCCTGGGCCGTGTCGAACTCAACGCGAAGAGGTTATTTGTGTTGTTGCCATTGTCGGAGACACTGAGGAGCTAGAAAGCACCGATATAGATACGGCAATATGCGGATTTTTGAAAAACTAGGATACACGATACGACAGGGATACGTTTGTAATAATATATATATAAATATATATATATAATATTAATAATTAAATATAATATTTTGTGCTAAAATATAAATAGTGAATAGTTTGAAAATTAAATATGACTATGCTTATCATTCATTACATGATTTACATTCAATACAACTAAAAAATACAAAGCAAGTGCCACATTCATCCATTACAAAAAGGTAACACTAACAACATTACGCAGGTTTCACATTCGTCGTTAATTACAAAACGCTACTAAAAAACGATAACACATCATCCATTACAAAATACAAAGTTAGTGTCACATGCATCATCCAAAAAACAAAACATATAAACGATGTCATTAAGCAAATGGTCACGTATAGAATTTAGACCCATATCCGAGGTTTCGGTCGAGTTTCGGTCGGGTTCGGATTGGATTTTTGGATTTTGGACTACATTACCATCCATATGTATCCTGGCGTATCGGCCCTGTATGGCTGTATCCCCGACGTATCGGTCCTATATTCCCGGCGTATCGGCCCCGTATCCCCGACGCATCGGTCCCGTATCCCCGGCGTATCGGCCCCGTATCCCCTACTCATTGGATTTTTTTTTGTTTTTTTAAACCCCGATACTTTCTAGCCGTATCGGATACTTATCCCACCGTATCGGGCCGTATCGGAGTATCGGGAAATATCCGATACGGGTACGGCACCTGTTTCGAAGTATCGGTGTATCCCTGCTGAGGAGGCTGAGGTATTGGTTGGGGAGGGCGCTGGGGAGGCCCTTGGTAGGGGCCACTGTGACGGCGGGGTCCCCTAGGACGGGGGCATGCTCGGGGACGATGGCAAAGGTGAATGCAGTAGAGGCGAAGACAAAATCGTTGGTTGGATTTTGAAACTAAAGGAGGGCCCAGGCCAGTGCAAGTAGATTCATGCACATGTCGTCTTTTTGGGTTGCGTGATGGTCGTGGACTTACGTGTGATCTGGTTGCCGTCTCCCAGTGTCGCGAGATGGGGTGGGGGGGGGGGGGGGGGGCAAAGGAGAAAATTCACATGGCCATGATGGGGGCAAGGGAAGCCCTGCATATGGTTGTCTATAGTGGAAATGCAATATCCATGGGGAGATAATTGATCCCCCTCCAGGTTTTACGTAGTTTTGCCCCTGTTTATTTTGATGTGAGACCACCTCGTGTGTGGCCATGGTTGTGAGACTGATTCTCCCCGCGGGGGGGGGGAGGGTATGTAGCTCCGCCCTTGCAGACCCATTCTCTCTCTCTTTCCACCCCCCTTCCAACCAAAACTCCACCCCCGACCCAACACCATTTGCCATCCTTGTGCCCAACCTTACTTGGATGACTCCTCGGCCCTCCCGTCACCCCTCCATGACCCCCGTGGCTTGCCTGCCGCCACCGTTGCCACCTGCAGCTTGTTTGTTACCCAATCACAATCCGTAGCCCCCGACAACTCGTGACCCTCTAGAAGCTCGCTGGCCTTTCGGCGGCTACCCTCTAGCCGTCTATCACCCTTATACGTCATTCGCCCACGTGGATCTCGAAGGCACATCAACATTTGCATTTTCAAAGCCAGCACATCCGTACCATCTAATTGGTATTGTCCATGTGAACCGACTCCAACTCTTGTGCCTTTGATATATCTCGAACTTTAACTTGTCATTACTTAGAGTTAATTAATTTGCGTAATCTTTGATGTTTCATTTTGCTCTTCATACTCATAGGCCTACCCGAATTTCACCTTTCTCAAACCCACCTTTACAATTCTTCTCACAATCTCCCATTAAACGTGAAGCATATTGCAGGCACAAGAATTGTAAAGTTGGGTTTGAGAACTTGGCATTCTGGAATAAGCATGTTTTGGAGTATAGGCAAGTGCTTCTTACTTTGAACTGGTATATTAGGACTATGTAGACTATTGTAAGTTATTGTTCTTTTTAGCTTTTTTACCCTTTCCATCCTTTTCTTTACATTCTGCACTGTTGACCAGATTAAGATAGTATTGCAGACAAATTTGGCCGAGTATATAAAATCTTTTGTATTTAATAGATGGATCAACATGCACATGTTTATCTCATAATGAACTATGGTGGGCCATATTGCTCCGATGGGCACCATAATTTGGATACTAGTGACTCGTATATGAATCATATGATTGCATGTCAGAAGCATGCATGCAATGTTTTGTTTGATTTTGGTGTTTCTTGTATATGTTATCCCATCGTGCTAAGGTGACATATCATTTGATACATATGATCCTAGGACATGAAATATCTCCTCTAGTCAATGCCATGACTGTTGAGTTATGAATCGGGTCATATTATGATATATGGAATGGCCATTGCTCACCTCTTGTGTTATTATTTCTAGGCAAGTGGGATTCAGAACTCTTCAACTTGCTGCCCTCGCTCTTTACACTCCACATGTGCCAATATCAGCACTTGAATTACAAACTGTACTCCGCATGTTGTGGCATTGATTAGCTACTCTAGGAAAGCAGCAGCCTTTTTATAGCTTGGATACAGATTCAAATGTTTTACATAATACATTTTCAGCTGTTGATCAAATCAGGGATTCTAAACGTCTATCACAAATCAGAATAAATAGCCCTTGATACCATTAAACCATGCTACCCACTTACCCATGTTAAAATTGAGTTTCTTGAGGGTTATGGATTATGCTCTCCAGTACTTTGGATTTGCTGATGACATGATAGGAATTAGAAATGCAGAATTCGGTGCAATATATCGTTTTGATGAAATGATTTTTTTGTTTTGATGGTGATGAATTATTTTGATAGTAGCAAAATCTGGATTCTCCTTGCCTAATGCATTGGTTGAGGTCGCTGAAGCAATGGAAAGCGGTTGTCATAGAATGCACCAGAGTTTATTTTATAAGATTTGCCTCTTGTTCTAAAATAGATCTATGAGGGAGGTTTATCAGGTAGTATGTCTGGTTGGATATTGTGGATCGCACCTTTCTCCCATGCATAGAAGATTACTTATTGCCTTCATGGCTACTAAAATGCGAACATGTGAAAACTGGATAACTTCTATTGATAATAATGCTAAACAGATATGAAAGGTGTTTAAATGGATTTTTAAATTTTTATCAGTGTTTTAGAACCTGAAAGCTCGATTCGACTCGACTTGAGACTTCCCCGAGTAGAGTCGGCTTGAAAACTTGGTTAAAACTTGTCTGAGTAGTTACATCTAAAACTCTAAAATATAATAGCCTATAATATTATATATAAATTTTTAAAGGGTAAATTACACTTTAGCCCCCTAAAGTTTAGCTCAAAATCACTTAACTCCCCTATGGCTAATAAACTACATGTTTCCCTCTTCAGTTCAGTTTTGATTAGATAAAAATTACCAGAAGAAGAAATTTATAGGGACAGATTTGGAAAAAACAAATTCAGGGAGGTTAAGTGATTTTGGGGTAAACTTTAGGGGAGTAAAGTGTAATTTACTAATTATTTAATTTACAAAATTGATCAGTTTAAGGGCCATTATTGTAAAGAGTAACCAAAATACATAATCTACCCTATTCAAAACATAAAGACACCCCTAGAAAGGGTCGCACCTTGATTTGGAGAGAGTCGGCCAACACCAGGGGATGAGGCTGTGGGACAAGGGGCTAAAGCGGTGGTTCGGAGGACTGAGGCGAGGCAGACCTCCCTCTTCTACCTCCTCCTTTTTCTCCTCTTCTTCTTTCTCCTCTTTTTCTTTGTTTTGGTTAGGTGTAGACAACAGAGAAACAAGCTCTAAAATGATGAGGGTTCTAGTTAAGGGGGTATGAGACATGAAATCTTATTTTTGCCCCATAACATTTAAATTTTTACCTGAAATATACTCAGTCATTGCTCAGGCCAAGTTGTGTGACTCAAAAACTCGATCGACTCGCCTGAGTCTCCTGAGTTACTAGCCGAGTAGTGAAAGGCCGAATTTTCAGGCGAGTCAACTTAAAATTTAGTGGAGTCGAGGTGACTTGGCCAAGTTTCGAGTTGACTCGACAAATTTTAAACCACTGGATTTTATTCTGGTATTAAAACATGCAACAACAGACTGACATCATGAGCAATAAAGCTGCTTTATTAGTGGCAATCAGATATTCATGTTGTTTTGACCGTTGAAGTTAAATTGATTTTTCATATGAATTTGTAATCTCACATCAAACTGATCAACCGAGAATCATCACCAACCATCAACAAATTTGGATAATATATTTAAAAGGGTCTTGGCAGCTATGATAGATGATGGAAAGTGCTACAGTTACAGGTTTGTCTATTCGTTAAAGCATGTTTCTTTTGATTCTGGCTAACTTTGAAGAATCATTCATCTTGGTAGCTGCCCCGGGTGATAGCTAATTAGCGCCTCATGTTTTATTTCAAAATTTCAATGTTACCATGCCACTAGTATTTATTTGTAATGACTTTCTATTAGCGTCTCCTTTTGATAGTAGTTTTCTAATACCAATTGAATGCGAAAACTAAAATATGCGCAATATCTAAAAATATTATAGGTGAAAGATTAGGTATTTTGAGACTACAGAAGGAGAATCTTGTAGTTTATTGTAGATGACTTTTGTAGGTGAAATGCTGAATATGATTAACTTTTGAGGAAGGTCATACACAAGAAGTGTTGCGGAAGGTAGTGAATGGGTTTGAATGGCCCTATCCCTTTGTTGATCTTCAAGTAATTTTTCTCTTTCCACCTTACTCTAATATTGGTGCTGAGAGTATTCACTTTAGGAAGGATCGATGTTCAAAGAGGCAACATTCTTTGTTGACTAAGACTTACGTATTCATGGGTAATCTAATTAGGCACACCACACATTACCTGAGTTCCAAGGAAGCCTTTAACTTGAGCACTTCGACTGCAGCAGAGGCGGTTGTAAAGTCTTCTCCTTTTCATGCTTCTTATTTATCTTCCTTTCCATGGTAGGGATGTTGTAGCCCCTCTCATTAGAAATATAGGAGAGGAGAAAATCAGAGGTGATAAGGAATCAGAAGAGAAGAAAAAAGAGAGCAAAAATTAAGAGAGATGAATAAAGGAAAAATGAAAAAAATTGTAGACCTAGAAATTTTCAATAGTCATGGGCTATTTTTTTCAGCTTTATGTTGATTAGAATTCATCTTAAAACATCAAAAGAATCTTTGAGTTCCTTTTTAAAATGTTATTTATTAATTACTAATATAAATTTAATTTTATTAGGTTATTGACGTTTCTTTGTTATTATTTTTTAAAATGCCATTCACTTAGGCGCCCATGCTGTTCCTAAGTTAATCACCCTTTTAGCATCCCTAGAAAAACTGGAAAGACTTGAAATCATCCTTAGGCGTTTTAGGGGGTTGGCCGCTCCGCTTCAGCAAAAAGCAGCACTGCAGGCGGGTTGAACAAAGGCGGGCGCCTAGGCGGGATCCGACCCGCCTAGGCGCCCGCCTAGGCGGGTAAAAGGCGGGCGCCTAGGCGGTATCACTGTATACAATTGCTTGAGGAAATTTTTTTTTTCTGTAATGAATTTTCTGTTTCTTCACCATATGCAATTGCTTAAGGATTTTTTTTTTCAATGTATTGTGATGAAATGTTTAAGTAGCTCTTACGATTTTTTACTATATTGGTTCTTGTATGGTATGAGTTTGGATAGAATTTGGATAACAATATATGATTGGTTGGAATTTGGGTACATCACAAAAAAGTTGGAGTACAACTGTATTATCTGGTATACTCAAGTTAGAGAGACAATCGGATATAGGTATTGAGGTAACCATACCGAAATACCCCTACCCACCCAATCCTCTCCTCCCTTTTCATAAAACTTTTATATTCAGATCGGTAGTTTTGATGTTTGCATATGTAAAACTTTCTAATATTGTTTTTTTATATAGAATTATGAATTTATATATATATACATACATATAGAATATATATAATATATTTTATATAGGTGGGCGCCCGCCTTTTTCTCCGGGCGCCCGCCTAGTCGTCCGCCTTCCGCCTTCCGCCTTCCGCCTTGAAACCACTTGACCGCCCGTCTTCCGCCTTCCGTTTTTTAAAACATTGATACTATAACATTCCTAAATAAGGAAATCAATTATTTGAGGATTATTTTACGAGTCATTTGAAGGGCTACGGGTTTGAAGACTTTCTGTCACTTTTGAGCTTGAGAACTTTCATGTGACGTAAGGATGAACAATTGGGGTGAATGTTGCCACATTGAGACTTTTTACCTTAGATTTTAGAATTCATTTTCCCCATGCCTATGACCAAAATAGTTCTACCAATTTGTTTTGTTTTGACTTGTTTCAATGAAAGTATTGGAGTCAAAAAGTAAAACTAAGTTGGAAACTTAAATAAAAGAATTACTCGACATTGCTTACCATCATTGCAATAAATAAAGACAGACTATCTGGCGTAAATATAATCTATATAGAGGGAATCAATTGTTTGGAGGTACATATTATGAGGAAATTGGAAGGCGACGAGACTTGCTGAGCTTGAAAGCTTCATGTGATGCAAGATGAATGGTTTTGTAGTAAGCTAGTATGTTTCCACTTGAGACTTCTTAGCATTAGATTTACAAATTCGCTTTGCCCATGCCTATAATTGAAAATTTTCTATCAACTCATTTTTTTTGCACAGTTTCAATCAAACAGGCGGAAAGAATTGAAGTGTTCAAGTTGAAAGCCTAACAAAATATTCCACAAACCTATATATATATATATATATATATATATATATATATATATATATATATATATATATATATATATATATATATATATATATATACATATAAAACATAGGAGAATGTGAGTAATGTGGTTTTTTGTGCATAATTTCTTTATAGATGCATATAATACATATAGTTCTTTAAATTGATGGCAACTTTATGGATCGTTCTTGTCGTGCATTCTTATCAAAGGCTTTTTCATTATTAAAACTAGCTTGTCTATAACTTTTCTCATTGTCTACCCTCATGTTTCTTGTTCCTTCAACTTAAGCGCTTCTCCTCATCTGATCTGTCGGTCCTCCATTGCACATGCCCATAACATCTCAAATGGTTCTCTATTACTTCGTCCTCAATTTGTTGCTACTCCTATTTGCCCTCTAATGCATTCCTTGCAATGTTTAAGCTTTCTTCCAATGGCTATTGATTTAATTGCAACTTGCATCTCTTCGCTTTTTTGAATTATGTGTTGAGACTAACTATATTATCAAATCGTCAAGTACTACGTGTACATCATCTTGGATTTGGTGTTTCATGTTTGTAAGAAACCTGACTAGCCTTTTCAAAAACCATCTGCGGTTGTGAGACTGAGGCTAGAATTGTTTAATTTTTTTCTAAGAAGCTAAAATGGCACTTGCTCATTTGGACTCCTAATTCCAATACTGTAGGTCAGTGCTGTTTTAACACCTTTTGGAAATTTTCCAGGGAAACTTAGACCCAGCTGCTTAATTGCTGTAAGATCCATGGAGGTGGATAAAGACATTCCTGGAGCTTTAGGAGACCCAGGGGAACTGAATATTTGTTGCACATAGAACAACTTTGATTTTTTCCACCTTCCTTGAGTTTCTTATTTTCTGTTTCTTTGCTTGCTCCCCTTAATATATGGATTGAAAAATCACTTGAATAAGCTGGCATTTATGGATGCATCGGCATTGTATCCTAATTCATTGTTTGGTGTAGTAATCCTGCTCCTAAACCTGTGTCGAGCTGTACAAATTAAGCTGTAAAAGTTTACAGTTTACAGGTAGTGTTGTGATTATTCCTTTGTGGACAGTTTTATATATATATATATATATATATATATATATATATATATATATATATATATATATATATATATATATATATATATATGGGAAAGGGTAGCCTACTCCATGGAGTAGGCTACTTACCTACTCCATGGACCATATAGACGCCACATGGCACTTTTTAATCGGGTTTTTTATTCATGTATGGTCAATCTAATATGGATAGATTATGATTATGAAAAAAAATCAGAAAAAAAAAACTTAAACCAACCCGATCAAGTTGAAACAAATTTAACGGTAAACTGTGCATCATAAAAACATATTTTTTATGGATGCTAAAAATACTACTTGGCATATGTTTTTTTTTTAAAAAATTTCTTGATAATTGTTGGGAGGGGTGAACCTAACTTAACCAAGTCTTAACTCCGGTTAAAAACTGCAACATGGCATCCATTTAACCCATGGAGTAGGTAAGTTTTCTACTGCATGGAGTAGGCTACCTTTCCTCTCTCTCTCTCTCTCTCTATATATATATATATATATATATATATATATATATATATATATATATATAGAGAGAGAGAGAGAGAGAGAGAGAGAGAGAGAGAGAGAGGTTATGGGGTATGGGCTGGTAGCCTAATTTGAAATTAAGCTGCCAGCTCCTAACCATCCGATTGAAGTGTTCCAGCCGTCCGATTAAATTATGATGTGCCTTTTTTTTGTTCCATTTCCCGAGTGAGAGATGCCCGCAGGCCTGGCAGCAATCCCCTTTCACTCCGACTTTGCTCCCCATCCTACTCCGACAGGCACCGACTGACGATGAATCGCACTTGGCCTCCTCCGGCAACACCCCTCAATCCCTCTTATCTCCTCTTTCCCCTTCGCCTCCGGTCCCCCTTTTCCTCCGTCAGGCCACCCCGTCAGTGAATCGCACTTCCCCCTTCAGCAGGCACACCCGATGTCACGTTAGGGGTGCCTGCCAGAGGGGGCGATTGCGATTCACTGGTCGGGGTTGCTAGATGGGGAAAAGGGGACCAGAGCCGGAGGGGTGAGTTTGATTCATCGTAGGGGTGTACCGGAAGGGACCGAGTGTGATTCAATGATTGGATGACCTGACTGAGGGGAAGGGGGATCGGAGCCAGAGGGTATGAGTGTGATTCATTGTGGGGGGTAGGGGGTGCGATTTACCGTCGGTGGGGGGACTACTGAAGGTGGACAAGTGCGATTCGCCGTGGGGGGCCTGTCGGAGGGGACCTTAGCCGGAGGTGATGAAAGGGGGAAGAAGCTCTGCGCATGGGTGCTGCGATCGAGGGTGTGGTCCGTTTCTCTCTCTGCGCGAGGGACAGCTGATGAGGTCAATAATTAAGGGTATACTGGTGTATTCTCGAACAACCGTGTTTGCATCAAAGCATACATATGGAATCAACGGTTGAAAATGGACCACGTGGCTGGCAACCCAAATGAAAATTGACTGATGGCCCATATCCCGTTTTCTCTCTCTCTCTCTCTCTCTATATATATATATATATATATATATAAAGAGAGAGAAAGAGAGAGGAATGTTACAGTGAGCTACGAGCTACAAGAGGAGAAAATGAGCTATGATCGAATATGCCACCCTATAAGTTTTGGAATTTGGTGGTGTGTTGTCTAGGGTAAGATGATCATCCTTACCAATTTTCAACAAATTCCAAAATTTCTAGGGTCATCAAACATGTTAAACAAAATTAACAGTTACTATGGACAGTAGATAAAGCTTCTACCATTTGATGACCCTAGAAGGTTTTGAATTTGTTGAAAATTGGTGAGGATGATCATCTTACCCTAGACAACTCACCCACCAAATTTTAATAAATTCCAAAACTTATAAGATGGCATTTTCGATCGTAGCTCATCTTCTCCCCTTGTAGCTTATAGCTCATTGTAAGAGAGAGAGAGAGAGAGAGAGAGAGAGAGAGAGAGAGAGAGAGAGAGAGAGAGAGAGAGAGAAATGCTATAGTGCGGCATGCGGTAAGTGCGGCATCGCACCGCTGCCGTCTGATGCACCGCTGCGTGCATGCGATGCACGTAGCGCGTGCATCAGACGGCTGCGGTGCGGTGCCGCACTTACCGCATGCCGCAGCATAGCATGCCCCTATATATATATATATATATATATATATATATATATATATATATATATATATATATATATATATATATATATATATATATATATATATATATATATATATATATATATATAAGGAATATGGACCGTGGTCCTCCCAACCAGCCAACACGCTGGTCCTCCCTTCAATTCAGGTGCCACTTGGCACTTTTAAACCGCGGTTAGAGATTGGTTAAGGTGGGTTCACCCCTCCCAACAATGATCATGAAAAAAAATGGGAAAAAAAATGCCAAGTGCCATTTTTAGATTAACCATAGCAAGGTCATTTGTGGGCTATAGTTTACTGTTAAATTCGTCTGCTGTTGATCGGGTTGTTTTAAGTTTTTTTTTAAAATCCTAATCTAAGTTGAGTAGATTGACCATCCATTAAAAAAAATATGGTTAAAAAGTGCCACTTGGCACTTGAATATAGGGGATGACCATCGTGTTGGCTGATCGGGAGGACCATACTCCCTATTCTCATGTATATGAACACACAGACAGACAATGGATATGTTCTTTCATTTTGTGCTGTTAAATGGCCCATCTATCATATTAAAAAATTATTTAATTCTTACGCGAGAGAATATCCACGTTTGTTTGAGATATGAATTTTATATAAGCTTTGGCTTTTTGCTGCATATTAATTTCTTTTTCTTTGGCGTTTTAATGTGGTGGAAGTCTATGTTTGCAACTGTTTCTGTTGCTGCTTGATCTCTTAAATTCTTAATGTCTGAATTCATGTCTAGAAAACTAATTACAATCATAAATACAATATTGATTCACTTGAAAAGTATTTGAACTACAGGACAAGGCTTCAGTATTGGAGGATGACGAATATCCACCATATAACGAAGGTAGCCGGTCTATTGGACGAGGAGAATCACTATTGGGCAGGGATTTAAGACCACCACGTCCTAGTCTTGAAAGATCTTATGACAAATCGAAGGGAAATAAGAGTTCAGAACCATGTGAGGAGTTATGGGTAGGATTTCCATCATTTTTAAATGTTGATGAAGTGTCCTTGAGGAGGGCTTTTTCGCCCTTTGGTGAGATTGAGCAGATAACTACATTTCCTGGTCGTAACTATGCTTTTGTCCGATATAGGAGTGTAGTGGCAGCTTGCAGAGCTAAAGAAGCTCTTCAGGGAAAACTTTTCAATAACCCTCGTATAAGTATTTTATTTGCCAAGCGTGACACTGCCCCAACGGAACATGGTAGGGGTTCGATGAGTGGTCCTTACCCTCCGCAATTCAGGTCTAATTTTCATCCTGGTCTCAATGGACAAGGTGTTGAGAGTTTCCAGCGGGAGAGGAGCTTTGACAGTCCAATTGGAGAGTTTCAGATGGTATCTCCACGATTTCCGACCATGGATAGGATGTCTGAAGATACTAGTGCCTTGGGATTTGGCAGGAGCAGTTTTTCACGACCAGTTGTGGGTTTAGGACCAAACGCTGGAGGAACATTTGAACATTTTAGCCTGCAAGATGTAGGTTCAGAAAGGATGATGTCCGAAGATATGCATGAACGCCACAGAACAAGTGTAGTAGAGAGAGGTGCATCTTGGCATGATCTCCATAGTGAGAGACCTCAAAGAACTCCACTTTTTGAAGATTCTTGGGTTGTGAACGATGGCTCTTTTCCTTTAGCAAAGAAGCTGAAGACAGACTTGTTTCCTGATCAAGAACTTCCTGAGTATCCATTCTTTCACTTAGAGCAAAACAATCATGATACTGGAATGCAGAAGCTATTTCCTAGTTTTCCTGAACATCATCATGCCTATAATAAAAAATTTGACCGTGCATCTTTTGGCTATAAAGGGGTTCCTGAGCCTCCGAGAACCCTACTTCATCCACATACCGAAAGTGATGATTCTCAGACTACTTTTGATGGTTTTAATCCAGGCCCCAGGCCGTTACCTCTAAATTCGGTTAACTTGCAGAGAATTGATCCTGAACCTCGACATCCTCCATTTAATGAAGAGTGGAAATGGGAGGGGACAATAGCGAAAGGTGGTACACCGGTCTGTCGTGCTCGTTGCTTTCCTGTTGGAAAAATCCTGGATTTTATGCTGTAAGTTGCACAGAGTTTGATATGATATATTCCTTGCAGCTTTATGGGTTGTTCTGGTTTTCACATAATACCTTGGTCGTTGAAAAAAGCAAGGCCATGAGAGAATTGTTTTGTCGAAAGGGCTCCTTTTAATAACTTCTTGTTTCTGGTGTTTGCATGTCAACTATTTTCAAGCATTAATTGGCTCACAATGTTTTCTGGTTATACACAGCACTGTTCACCATTGGTGCTTTTCTCCTCGCTCTTATATGTTCTGGTTCTCTGCTTGATTACTGGTATTCTGATGTGCTGCTTTTTTCTTGATATATTGCAGGCCTGAGTTTCTAAACTGCACTGCAAGGACAGGTCTTGATATGCTTGCCAAACATTATTATCAGGCGGAAAGTACATGGGTGGTGTTCTTTGTTCCAGAAACTGATGGCGATATTGTTTTCTACAATGAGTTCATGCATTATCTGGGAGAGAAGCAACGTGCAGCTGTTGCTAAACTGGGTGAAAAAATCACCTTATTTCTGGTGCCACCATCAGACTTTTCTGAACAAGTCTTGAAAGTACCAGGAAAAGTTAGCATCTCTGGTGTAATTCTGAAGTTTCAGCAACCCGGTTCGAAGTTCAGTTCTCTCCATCCGCTGGAAGTGAGCGAATCCAAACTCCCATCCAGTCACGGGCCAATTGATGGAGCCAGTTTCTGTGAAGATACATCATTCCGAAAGCCAAATTCGCCCGATTTCAGACCATTTTCTCAGGGCCAAAGCTATTTTAGTGCATCAACAGGTCATGTAGCTCCAACCAATTCTACTTTTCCACCGCCAACTTCACCACCTAAACCAGGTGATAATCTTCCTTATTTGGGACATGTTCTTCCAATGGAAAAAGCACCAGATTTTCATGGGGAGAGCAGGCACGTCCAACTTCACCACCAAAATCAGGCGCTCTCATCGAACTGGCACGGATACACGCAAATTCCAAATTCTAGCACTGGGAGTTACCCTCACCCTGATCCAAATGCTTCCTTACGTTCATTTGATAACTCGGTGGTGGAAGAATATCCCTTGGCCATTGGTAGGGGTGCCCAAGGAACAACCTCAAGCAATTACACACCGGAATCTTCGGGGATTAATCCATCACCTGCCAACAAGTTCCCCCCACAACAGCAAACCAAACCTCAGCTTTCTTCATCAATGCCGATTCCTCTGCAACCTGAGCAACTTGCGCAGCTGGCAGCTCTTCTGGGGAAACAGAAGCAATCTGGAAAAGAAACTGCATCATTTACAGATGGGAGCAATAACCCGAGCCTGTTGCAAAATCCTACTTTGCATCCCCAGACTTCTATGCCTTCTGGCTTTGCAGGGCCCCAGGTTAGCCATGAGCAGCAGTTGCCGCAGCATCCATCCAGTCTTTCTGCAGCTCAGATTAGCCAAATGCAGCAGTTGCCGCAGCATCCATCCAGTCTTTCTGCAGCTCAGATTAGCCAAATGCTGCAGTTGCAGCAGCATCCATCCAGTATTTCTGCAGCTCAGATTAGCGAAGTGCAGCAGCAGCAGCAGTCCAATGTGAATCCCGAGCTGCAAAGTAATCAGCAGGCTAGCACTCGAGAGGAGACTGAAGCGGATCCCCAGAAGCGTTTGCAGGCGACGTTGCAGCTGGCTGCAGCGCTACTTCAACAGATCCAGCAGCAAACAAAGGCTACTGACCAGCGGTAGCCCCTCATCATCGATGTGACCATCATCCATGTGAAAGAATGATGCGCTGGTGGTGCTCCTCCTCCTTTTCGGAGTTTCTAATTGTGATCCATGTTTGGTGATAATTGGAGGAATTTCCGGCTACCTAGAATGTTGCTTATGATAATTGTTGTTGTATATAGTTTTTAGCTGCACAAGTATTTACAAGTTAGTGTCGGCGTATTTTCATTGTCATTTTGTTTCTCCGGTATGTTTGTACCTTTTCTTTTGCTCTGTTTCCCTCTCTTCAATATATGCACGATTTACGTGAAGACACGAAGAAGATTGTTGTGCCACATGTCACTATATTAAAAAGGGAGGATTAGTGATAGGTCGGCTGACAGGTTTAGTGAGAAGTATAGTCAACAAGATGGTTTTGCACCAGGTCCATCCCGAAAAAGATGCAGTTAAAGCAAGTCCCTCTACTTTTCTCCCCTTTAATCGATAAAAATGTCCCTTCCGAGCAAGTCCCTATGTCATTGTCACTACAATGATTTGCATATTTTTGCTACAGTGATTTCACTGTAGCAAAAGAGTAACAAACTCTGCAGATTTCTGTTCGAGTGCGCTCAACACGCCTGGAGCCCGACCCTCTCTACGTATGTTCGAGTGCGCTCAGCACGCCTGGAGCCCGACCCTCTCTACGAGCAGATTTCTGTTCGAGTGCGCTCAGCACGCCGGAAACCCGGCAAGATCTTTTGACAAAAAATTGATTTATGGAAACAAAAAAGTTATTTCTTGTGGGACCACACTTTCTTTGACCAAACACCTTTTTGCGATGAAAAATGATACTTTATGTTTCTTTTCATATGTTTTTACCGGCGATATCAAAAAGATCGATTCTTGGAAAATTGTGGGAGGAATTCAAAACCGATAATTTCGCTTTGCGCAGTGACTTCTTTAAAGTGGTTGCATCCCATGAGCTGATGAATGCCCCAATCAAAACGAACAGCTAAATCAAAACCACACCGATGAATCCTAATGTTTAATGTGTCCATATAATTCATTCAATTTGTCAACGGTAGCCCTTTGTTGGAACTCTATGAGTTTTGTAGCAATTCAATAACCCATCAGGTCGACACTTGATCATGAATGGATCCAGTAGTTCCATAGTCTTAGTATGTTTTCAAATTAAACCAATCCAGTAGTTTTTTGATCGATCGGTCAGATGGTCAGAGAACAGGGCACTAGAGCTTGTTCAGAGATATCATTGGAGATTACGCCATTGAATCAGTGACTAATCACAATTCACAGGATGCGAAAGGCTTGGCGGATTTGTTGTTAGTCCATCTCTCACAGATTTTGGATTACTGCTATCTCAATACAGCTGTTGTATGTGCTATAATTTTATTCTTTCAATACTGCATGTTAAGATATTGTATTTATTGTGTATACACACTAGTGCATGCCCGTGCCTGTCGGCACTGCAGCTGGCCGCCTTCGGCAGCAACACACTTGTCGGCACTACAGCAGGCCGCCTTCGGCGGCAACACATTTGATTGCCTTCGGCAACAAAATACTTTCGACGATAATACCGGCATTCATAGGGACACCCATTTCCTCGCCGGTGCTGATTGGTACGAAGTGGGCACCTTTGGCGCGACCAACTCCCCCTTCCCCTATAATCGATCAATCACAGCTGTCTCTGTTCGAACGGATTCCTCGAGATCGATCCGATGGTTTGGGATGGCCAAAATTTCAACAGGTGGGTTTATAGCCGTTGATGCGAACAATGATCACGGGATGAACCGTCACGTTTAATGCATTTTCAATGGGCCAGGATTTTAGGAGTTTGGTGCAGTTTAAATGGGTTGGGATTTGAAACCAAGGAGAGATCGTGCGTTGATTTTTGAATGAATGGTTAGATCTATTCGGTTCATTTTTGTCCAGTCAGCTTGTCCTAATCAGCTTTTTTGTTCCGTTTTGTGTAGTCAGCACAAAACCGACGTCCCTTGTTATATAGATATATCACCCATAGAGGCTGTCATGTGCTGTCTATTTGTTTATGGCCTATTGGCCCAATGGAGATCATTCTCTCTCTCTCTCTCTCTCTCTCTCTCTCTCTCTCTCTCTCTCTCTCTCTCTCTCTCTCTCTCTCTCTCTCTCTCTCTCTCTCTCTCTCTCTCTCTCTCTCTCTCTCTCTCTCTCTCTCTCTCTCTCTCTCTCTCTCTCTCTCTCTCTCTCTCTCTCTCTCTCTCTCTCTCTCTCTTGTCACACTGCACAACCGTTAGGAAAAAGGGTTGCACTTACTTACTATTGGTGTGGGTGTTCATCACTTCATGTTACACTTTGGAAATGATTACATGATTATATTTTGCAATGACGATTTCCTTCTTTTCCGGGATGTGTTTTATTAAGATTTTATTACTCGTAAGTTAAGTACTTGAAATAAGTTAAGTACCGGGGGAGGGGAGACGTTCATGTCTGCCCTCGAGATCTCGCACCTCGATCCCTCCCCCCCCCGGTCTTCTAGGGTTTCAAGCCATTGTCTTTAGCCATCCTCCTCTCCGAGACACTGCTCTTGGGGTCTCGATCCAATGCCACTTCTAGCCTTTGAAGTGTCGCCACTCTCTTATAGAGCTAGGTTCCTTCACCTCCAAAACCTTGCACACTAAGTAATCCTAACGGGTCAGGTTGGAGATGGGACAAACTCATGGGCTACAAAACCCAACACTATTTGCTAAGACCGAAACATCATCTTAAACTTTGGAATAGGCGAAAAATACCATAAAATTTTTGCAAGGATTCCCTTACTTTTGTTGATTGTAATTTTGTTCTCTTTCCATAAAGGTGTTTCATAAATGGGGCAGACAGATGGATTCTTTTACTCATTTATGTAGATCCAACACCACTTCTAGCATTTGTAGGGCCTGTTTGTATTCGGTCAACATGCTAACTAGTAAAGTAAATCGGATAAAAATTTATTTTGCTGCTGTTTGGATTCAAAAAGTTGTAGTAAAGTAAATGGTAGGATATTTACTAGTAGCCAAAAAATTTTACTTGAAAAAAGCCAAGTAAAACTTGTGATTTATTAGTAAAAGGCTCCGTTGACCATGCCACGTCGGCTAATGGCAATATCGAGAGAGTATCACATGATAGATTCAACTATTTGGGGAGTGACATGTGGCCTTGCCAGCCGCCTTGCACCGTTGCCGTCGGCCACCACCACCCTGTCGCCCACCACCCTGCTGTCCACCACCCCGCAGGCCACCACCACCTCGACGTCCACCACACTGCTTGCCACCTCCACCTCGCTGGCCACCGCCACCACCACCTCGTCTCCCACCACTCCGCCGTCCACCACCATGCCACCGCCACCTCGTCGGCCACCACCACCCTCGCCGGCCACTGCCCCGTTGTCGCTCGTCTACCACCACCCGCCACCGCTTGCCACCGTGCGGCCAGTGGGCAGTGATGGATGGTAGCCGACAGTGCGGCGGCGGGCGACCGGTGGTTGGCGAGGGTGGGGGCTAGGGGCAGGTGGTGGACAGTGGCTGACGGGGCGTTGAAAGGTTTGTCGGTGGCCGACGGGGGGGGGGGGGGGGGGGGGGGGTGGTGGTGGACAACAACGGCGGCGAGCGGCCGATATATTTATTTCTGATTTACTTTACTAGTCAATCCAAACAGCGGTCTAGAAGTAATGGTTTACTTTACTAGTAAGTACAAACAACAAAAAAGTAAATCAGATTTACTAGTCGATTGGGAGATTTACTAGACCACATCCGATTTATTAGCCTTTAAGTTGCGGTCCGAAAAACAAACAGATCCGTAGCGTTTTAAACATGAGGGATGCATGCGATAAATCGGTCAAACTACAGGGGTCTATGTGTAAGGGCCTCTGTTGGCGCCGCCGCCGCCGCCGCTGCCGCTGTCGCTGCCGCCGCGTCTCCTAGTAGCAGAAACATGAACGAAAGAAGTCGAACATGAGCCGCATCTCTCCCCTTCGCCGCTCTCCTGTTCTTCACCACTCTCGTTTCTTGCTCCGTTCCATCTCGTCAGGTCTCTCATCCCCATTCGCCCCCAAACAAATCCATAAGCCCTCCGAAACCCAATTCATTGATCCCCATATCTACAGTTGTAATCTGAGAATCAAGGAAGCCTGTGAGCCTTTCGACCGAATGCCCCAACGGGACGTCATCGCCTACACTTCCATGATCGACCTCCATCTCAAGAACGGTGATCTGCCGCAGGCCCAGTCGCTCTTCCAACGAATGCCCGAGATAAACATCGTGGCGGAGTCGGCAATGATCGATGGGTATGCAAAAGCCGGAAGGATCGATGATGCCCAGAGGCTTTTCGATCAGATGCCGAGGAAAAATGTGTTCTCTTGGACGAGCTTGATATCTGGGTATTGCCGAATAGGGCGAATTGATGAGGCTCGTTGTCTTTTTGATCGAATGCCCGATAGGAACGTGGTATCGTGGATGACGATGGTATTGGGCTACGCTCGAAATGGATTGATATTGGATGCCCGAGTTCTTTTCGACCAGATGCCAGAGAAAAATGTAGTGTCTTGGACTTCTATGATCAAATCATACATAGAAAATGATCTGATCGATGAGGCACATGATCTTTTTGATAGAATGCCCCATCGGAATTTGTACTCATGGAACATAATGCTTTCAGGATATTTAGATTCGAAGCAAGCTAGAAATGCTATTGATTTGTTTCAATTGATGCCTCTGAGGAATGTGGTTTCTTGGACTACTATGGTTAGTGGCCTAGCCAGAAACGGATTGATCGATAAAGCACGGGAGTTCTTCGACCAAATGCCAAGAAAGGATACCGCAGCATGGAATGCAATGATCACAGCATATGTGGATGGTGAGCTCATAATTGAAGCACGGGGGCTCTTCGATTCAATGCTCGAAAGGAATATTGTGACTTGGAATGTTATGATCAATGGGTACGCAAAAAATGATAATCAAGAGGAAGCATTGAAGCTTTTCCTTTTTGTGCTTCGCTCTCCGGTTAAGCCAAACGTGATGACTTTAACCAGCGTTTTAGGTTCCTGCAAGACCACCATCATAGTCATGGAAATTCATGCATTAGCCATGAAGCTCGGTTTTGAATTGGACACTTCATTTACAAACGCTCTAGTGACGATGTATTCTAGAAGTGGTGATCTTGCTTCGTCCCAGCTTGCTTTTGAAAAACTCATTGCCAAGGATGTCGTCTCGTGGACGTCGATGATCCTAGCTTACTCGAACCATGGGTGTGGTGATTCTGCATTGCTGGTTTTTGGGCAGATGTTGAGATACGGAGCCGAGCCCGATGGAATTACGTTTGTGGGGGTTCTGTCGGCTTGTAGCCATGTAGGTCTTGTTGAGAAGGGAAAAACAATATTCAAATCAATGAGCCATGCATACAGCCTTGAACCGAAGGCGGAGCACTACTCGTGTCTAGTGGATCTATTAGGCCGAGCTGGGCATGTTGAGGAGGCTAGAATGGTGGTGACTCAGATGCCAGAGAGTGAACGGGACGAGGCCGTTTTAGGGGCGTTGCTTGGGGCATGCAGGGTTCATGGCATGATAGAACTGGCAAGCAGTGTTGGTGAGGAGGTGATCGAGTTAGACCCGTCGAGCTCTGGTGGATATGTGCTTCTAGCTAATGCGTACGCATCGCGTGGGAAATGGATCGATGCGGCACGCGTGAGAATGATGATGAAGGAGAGGAAGGTGAAGAAAGTTGCAGGTTTTAGTCAGATTGAAGTGAAGATGAGAAGCCATGTGTTCTATGTGGGTGACATGTCACACCCTCAAGCGAAAGAAATATGTGCAATGCTTGAAGAGGATCTACTCCCACAAATGAAGGATAAGGCGCACTTACCATACCTTCATTCTCCACCAACTTCGAGTGCAGTAGAGTGATTGCTCCATGATTTTCTTTGGTTGATACAAATGGCCAAGCATTATCCCGTTTATATCGGGTTGCTTTGACGGTCGAAATATCAACCATCAAACTTCTGGAAACATTTTATGACTGGCTCCCAACTTGACTTCAAGCCTCACTTAACTGGTACCAATTTGTTGGTTGGACAACTTTGATCAAGTAGGGAGCTGCAATAATACCTGAACGACAAGTTGAAGATGCGCGAGATACCTTTAACTTCGGCGATGCAAGAGGTAAGGACATCACTGCTTTCGATGAGTTGGAATGCTGTGAATGATACTAAAAAATGTTGTCATGGCTAGATTGTTGTGTTTCTGCTAAAAAGGCAGTTGAAGAACGATTCAGTAAGTTGGAAGGCCAATCTGTTGTACATCTGATGAAAGAAAAGGAATCTATAGTGTGTATTCAAATGTTGCTGCCAAGGAATCATTGACATTTCTTAAGCTTCCTTATAAAATTTTGCTAATCAGAAACATTTAGGATGTTCATTGGTTGCGCAAGTTGTTCACTACACCAGATTAGAGAATCAAAGAAGCAGTACGACTTTTCTTTAGCTTTGTTTGATGTGGGATTTTGCAAGTGGTCATTAACTCATCAAAAGATCTGAACTTACCTGATTCAAGCAATATTATTTCTTGGGTTCGATGGTAGTAGGCCTCCACATAAACTAGCTATAAGTTTCATACAAGTTCAGAGATATCATTGGAGAAAGGACACTATTGAATCAGTGACTAATCTCGATTCACAGGATGCGAAAGGCTTGGCGAATTTGTTGTTAGTCCATTTCTCGCAGATTTTGGATTCCTGCTAACTCAATACAGCTGCTGTATGTGCTATAATTCCATTCTTTCAATACTGAATGTAAAGATATTGTATTTATTGTGTATATACATATATCACCCATAGAGGCTGCCATGTGCTGTCTATTTGTACATGGCCTATTGGCCCAATGAAGATCTCTCTCTCTCTCTCTCTCTCTCTCTCTCTCTCTCTCTCTCTCTCTCTCTCTCTCCTATAGGGTTTGTCACACTGCACAACAGTTAGAAAAAAAGGTTGCATTTACTTACTATTGGTGTCGGTGTTCATCACTTCATGTTGCACTTTGGAAATGATTACATGATTATATTTTGCCATGAAGATTTCCTTCTTTTGCGGGATGTGCTTTATTGAGATTTTATTGCCTTGTAAGTTAAATGCTTGAAATGAATGAAGTGTTGACATTTTTTTTCTTCCAGTGTTGCTTAGATTTTTTATGCCAAAACAGAGATATTAATTATAATCAATACGCAGTTTTATGTATCCATGCTTAGGAGATGTATTTATTTATTTGTGTCTGCCAAAAGAATTATATTTCTACAGAAAAATTGTGTATGCTCAATAACTTTATATTTAAAAAATTAAAGTAAATTTGTGAGGAGCAACATTGCGATCTTTAGTATCCTTGTATACCAGATGATGTATATTTACGGAAAATTCATGCATGCTCAACAACTCTATGTTTATAAATTTTGTTTCAAATCATTCCGTTTGTTGTGATGTAGCAACACCAAAGAATGTATATTGGCCTTGAGGTATTTTTTTTGATATTGTAGAAGTGGTGATCATGTGTTGAGTGTATTATATTTCATGGCTGCTAGGAAGCAAGGACATTTCCCCAGGCCTCCTGTACCCGTGTCGGACTCGTGTCGGACAGCGACACTCGTCGGACACGCACCGGACACACATGTGCCGTGTCCTACGTGCTTCCGGGAGCCGGACATGGTCGGACACTCCTCGGACACTCGTTGGACGCTCTTCAGACACTCGGGACACTGCGGGTTGACAGACTGTTCAATATAGGGTCGGGTTACAAGCTGTGGTGATCCAGTTTTGGCTTCAATCTATCTGATCATCTGAGATTATAACCTCAGAGAATCAGATACGTTGAAGCCAAAATTGAATCGCAGTCGTTCTTTTGCATGCCATTTGGGCCTAAGTGTGATTCACTTGTCAGGATGGTTATGATGAACGGTTACGATTCAGGTTTGGCTCTAATTTATCTTATCCTCTGAGGTTTCAGATAGGTTGAAGTCAAAATTGAAACACAACCATTATTTTCCATACCATTTAGAGCTGTCTATGATTCACCGATCGAGCTGGATGTAACTAACGATAGCGATTCAGTATGCATTAAATTTTTATTTTAGTTGTTTTCTATGAGATTTTTTCGATTATTGAAATATATATGAATTGCAAACACACATAAAATATTAATTTATTTTGCCGTGTCCCCGTCGTACCCGTGTCCTCCTTTTTTAGGATTTGCCGTGTCGGCGAACCCGTATCGTGTCATACCCGTGTCCCCGTACCAGTGTCAGTGCTTCTTAGCATGGCTGATGTATGATACAAACTTTCCTATGAATAGGGAAGAGTTACAACTTACAAGTCACTTTCTAGTGACTGTACACCACGCTCAGACGCTTTAATCGGTAAATCATCGCCATGCCTCCGTGTGATCTGGTTGCCGCCTTCCAGTGTCGGGGGGGGGGGGTGGGGGGCAAAGGAGAATATCCACATGGCCATGATGGGGGCAAGGAAAACCCTGCATATGGCCGTCTATAGTGGAAACACAATATCCACGGGGAGACAATTGACCCCCCTCCTAGTTTTACGTAGTTTCGCTCTTATTTATTTTGATGTGAGCCCACCCCGCGTGTGGCCATGGCTGTGAGACCGATTCTCCCCATGGGGGGGGAGGGGGGTTATGTAGTTCCGCCCTTGCAAATCCATTCTATCTCTCTCTTGCCACCCCCCCTTCCAACCAAAACCCCACCCCCGACCCAACACCATTTGCCATCCTCGTGCCCAACCTTACTTGGATGACTCCTCGGTCCTCCTGTCACCGCTCCATGACCCTTGCGGCCTGCCTGTCGCCGCTGCGGCCACCTGCGGCTTGTTCGTTACCCCGTCACAACCCTTAGCCCATCCCTGTAGCCCCCAACAACTCGTGAACTTCTAGAAGTTCGTTGGCCTTCCGACGACTACCCCTAGCCTCCTATCACCCGTATACGTCATTCGCTCACTTGGATCTCGAAGGCACATCGACATTTGCATTTTCAAAGCCAGCACGTCCATACCATCTAATTGGTATCCCTACGCGTTGTCCATGTGAACCTACTCCAACTCTTGTGCCTTTGATATATCTCGAGCTTTAACTTGTTATTACTTAGAGTTAATTAATCAGCGTAATCTTTGATGTTTCATTTTGCTCTTCATACTCATAGGCCTACCCGAATTTAACCTTTCTCAAACCCACCTTTACAATTCTTCTCACAGCCTCCCATTAGAAGAGAAGCATATTGCAGGCACAAGTATTGTAAAGTTGGGTTTGAGAACTTGGCATTCTGAAATAAGCATATTTTAGAGTATAGGCATGTTAGATACCCTCACGCCCCAAAATCCGGGTTTTAAGGGGAGGTCCACAACGGGTATATTAAGCGGGTGATGGGTGCCTCCCTCACCGATGTGGGACTATCCGTTAACACCCCCTCACGCGGATCATGCGTGGCAAGGCACGATTGGTGGGGAGCACCCGGAGCAGGAGACGGTCTTGCTCTGATACCATGTTAGATACCCTCACGCCCCAAAACCCAGGTTGTAAGGGGAGTTCCACAGCGGGTATATTAAGCGGGTGATGGGTGCCTCCCTCACCCGATGTGGGACTATCCGTTAACAAGGAAAGTGCTTCTTACTTTAAACTGGTATCTTAGGACAGTGTAGACTATTGTAAGTTATTGTTCTTTTTAGCTTTTTGACCCTCTCCATCCTTTTCTTTAGATTCTGCACTGTTGACCTGATTAAGATAGTATTGCAGACAAATATGGTCGAGTATATAAAATCTTTTGTATATAATAGATGGATCAACATGCACATGTTTATCTCATAATGAACCATGGTGGGCTATATCGCTCTGATGGGCACTATAATTTGTATACTGGTGACTCGTATATGATTGCCTGTCAGATGTATGATGTTTCTCATCAGTGGCAGTTTTTCTTGTATATGTTATCCCATCATGCTAAGGAGACATATATCATTTGATACATATGATAGTAGGACATGAAATATCTCCTCTAGTTAATGCCATGACTATTGAGTTATGAATCAGGTCATATTATGATATATGGAATAGCCATTGCTCACCTCTTGTGTTATTATTTCGAGGCAAGTGGGATTCAGAACTCTTCAACTTACTGCCCTCGCTATTTACACTCCACATGTGCCAATATCAGCACTTGAATTACAGACTGTACTCCGCATGTTGTGGCATTAATTGGCTACTCTAGGAAAGCAGCAGCCTTTTTATAACTTGGATACAGATTCAAATGATTTACATAATACATTTTCAGCTGTTGATCAAATCAGGGATGCTAACTGAACTTATTCTATCACAAATCAGAATAAATAGCCCTTGATACAACCAACCATGTTAAAATTGAGTTTCTTGAGGTTTATGGATTTTGCTCTCGAGTACTTTGGATTTGCTGATGACATGATAGGCATTAGAAATGCAGAATTCAGTGTAATATATCGTTTTGATGAATTGAATTTTTTTTTTGATGTTGATGAATTATTTTGGTAGTAGCAAAATCTTGAATCTCCTTGTCTAATGCATTGGTTGAGTTCGCCGAAGCAATGGAAAGCGGTTGTCATAGAATGCACCAGAATTTATTTTATAAGATTTGCCTCTTGTTCTGAATTAAATCTATGACAGAGGTTTATCAGGTAGTATGTCTGGCTGGATATTGTGGATCGTACCTTTCTCCCATGCATAGAAGAAAACTTATTGCCTTTCATGGCTACTAAAACGATTACATGTGAAAACTGGATAACTTATATTGACAATAATGCTAAACAGATATGAAAGGTGTTTAAATGGATTTTTATTAGTGTTTTAGAACCTGAAAGCTCGACTCGACTCGAGACTTCCCCGAGTAGAGTCGACTAGAAAACTCGGGTCAAACTTGTCTGAGTAGTTACTTCTAAAACTCTAAAATATAATAACTTATAATATTATATATAAATTTTTAAAGGGTAAATTACATTTTAGCCCCCTGAAGTTTAGCCCAAAATCACTTAATCCCCCTATGGCTAATAAACTACATGTTTCCCTCTTCAGTTCAGTTTTGATTAGATAAAAATTACTAGAAGAAGAAATTTATAGGGTTCGATTTGGAAAAAATAAATCCAGGGAGGTTAAGTGATTTTGGGCTAAACTTCAGGGGAGTAAAGTGTAATTTACCAATTATTAAATTTACAAAATTGATCAGTTTACAGGCCATTATTGTAAAGAGTAACCAAAATACATAATCTGTCCTATTCAAAATATGAAGACACCCCTAGAAAGGGTCGTACCTGGATTTGGAGAGAGTCGGCCAACACTACGGGATGAGGCTGTGGGATAAGGGGCTAAGGCGGCGATTCGGAGGACTGAGGCGAGGCAGACCTTCCTCTTCTTCCTCCTCCTTTTTCTCCTCTTCTTCTTTCTCCTCCTCTTCTTCTTTGTTTTGGTTAGGTGTAGACAACAGAGAAACAAGCTCTAAAACGATGGGGGTTCTGGTTAAGGGGGTATGAGACATGAAATCTTATTTTTGCCCTATAACACTTAAATTTTTACCTGAAATATATTCGGTCATTGCTCAGGCCAAGTTGTGTGACTCGAAAACTCGATCGAATCGCCTGAGTCTCCTGAGTCGCCAACCGAGTAGTGAAAGGCCGAATTTTCAGCCGAGTCAACTTAAAATTCAGTGGAGTCGAGTCGACTTGGCCAAGTTTCGAGTTGACTTGACAAGTTTTACAGCACTGGATTTTATTCTGGTATTAAAACATTCAACAACAGACTGACATCATGAGCAATAAAGCTGCTTTATTAGTGCCAATGAGATATTCATGTTGATCAGTGCTGTTTAACACCATTTGGAAAATTTCCATGGAAACTTAGACCCAGCTTCTTAATTGCCGTAAGATCCATGGAGGTGGATAAACAAATTCCTGGAGCTTTAGGAGACTCGGGGGAACTGAATACTACTTGTTGCACATAGAACAACTTTGATTTTTTCCGCCTTCCTTGAGTTTCTTATTTTCTGTTTCAGGCTGTATGCACGGTCGGGGTGGCCAGACGGGGTAAAGGGCACTGAAGTCGGAGGGGTGAGTGCGATTCATCGTAGGAGTGCCTGCCGGAAGGGGTTGAGTGCAATTCAACAGTTGGTTGGCCTGACTGAGGGGAAGGGGGATTGGAGTCAGAGGGGCCGAGTGCGATTCATCCAGTCTTTCTGCAGCTCAGATTAGCCAAATACTACAGCTGCAGCATCATCCATCCAGTCTTTCTGCAGCTCAGATTAGCGAAGTGCAGCAGTTGCATCAGCAGCACCCGTCCAATGTGACTCCCGAGCAGCAAAGTAATCAGCAGGCCAGCACTCGAGAGGAGACTGAAGCGGATCCCCAGAAGCGTTTGCAGTCGACGTTGCAGCTGGCTACTTCAACAGATCCAGCAACAAACAAAGGCTACTGCCCATCAGTAGCCCCTCGATCATAGATGTGAAAGGATGATGCGTTAGTGGTGCTCCTCCTCCTTTCCGAAGTTTCTAATTGTGATCGATGCTCGGTGATAATTGGAGGAATTTCCGGCTACCTAGAATGTTGATTTTGACAGGGTTGTCGTTGAATATAGTACTTAGCTGCACAAGTATTTACAATTTAGCGTCGGCCTATTTTTATTGTCATTTTGTTTCTTCGGTATGTTTGTATTTTTTTCTATTATTTTGTTTCCCTCTCTCTTCAATATATGCATGATTGACAAAAATGTCCCTTTTGAGCAAGTCCCTATGTCCTTGTCACTACAGTGATTCACAGATTTTTGCTACAGTAATTTTACTGTAACAAAAGAGTATCAAACTCTGTAGATTTCTGTCCAAGTGCGCTCAGCGCGTCTGGAGCCCGACCCTCTCTACATAGTACTCGAGTGCGCTGCGCACTTCGAAAACCCGGCATAGCTTATGACAAAAAATTGATTTCTGGAAAAAAAAAGTTTTTTCTTGTAGGAACCTCACTTTCTTCGACGAAAAACCTTTTTGCAATGAAAATGATACTTTGTTTTTCTTTCATATGTCATTACCGGCAATAAAAAAGAGATCGATTCTTGGCCAATTGTGGGAGGATTCAAAACCAATAATTTCGCCTTGCACAGTGACTTCTTTAGGGGTCGTTTGGTTGCCGTGCAAATGATGTGTGTACATCTACTTGCACATGTGACATGCAATTAAAATTTGATGTGTTTTGTAAAATTTTATTTGCAAGGTTTTATGTGCAAAAGCATTTCATATTAAGCAAGTGTGTATGTATTTACACACGTTATTTCCCATTAACCAAACAATCCTAAACTGTTTGCACATATGACATGTTTTCAGAATCACAGGCTAAAAACACAGGAACCAAACGATCCCTTAAAGTGGTTGCATCCCATGAGCTGATGAATGCCCCGATCAAAACGGACAGCTAGGTCAAAACCACATCGATGAATCCCAATGTTTAATGTGTCCATATAGTGTTGGAAATCTAAGCGTTCTAAGCTAGCAAATTTAGGATTTAATTTAATTCTTAAGATTAAAATTGATTAGCAAATGTTATTTTCGCAAACAAGGACAAGTCACAAATTTCTTTTAGAAATTGTTTGCCAAGGCAGAGCGGGTTCTATGGAACCATCATTCACCTTGCCGAACTTTTCTAAAAGGGAGAAATAATCTATCTAAAATATATCTAATTATTTAGATTTCTCTATTAGATGCAAGTCAATTATTTTAGATCTAATATTAGGACAAAAGAAGAGTTAGAAACTCTGGCCTGTGGTCGAAGCGTGCTAGGCACTGTCCCAAGAATCTAATTGCCCCCTCGTGCGGGTCTCGTGGCAATGGTTCTCGGAGATACGGCGACCCCGGTCAGGCGACCTTCTTCTCGTCGGCACGACTCCAAGAAGGCTTTGCGAACCTCGTGAACTTTCAGGAACCCAGCGACTCGGATGACGATCTTATCGAATCGGGGAGGCAGCACCACAGCAGAGCCTTGGTCCAAGAGAGGGAGTCTCTTCGGAGCAAAGGGGCAGCACAACAGCACCACGATACGAGAGAATGGAAGAGGGAGAGGCAGTAAGCAGGGAGGAATTCCGATTTTCGGAGTGTACCCATCCCATGGCTGCACCGGGCCTTATATAGGTCTCGGGCTGTTAATGGGAGGCTGAAAGAGGGGAGCGGTTAATGGGCTGCGATTAAGCCCATTAACCTCGCACGTTACAGCTCGCAGCGAGCCTGTACGTAACGGCTAGCATGCAGCGCTTCTCGCGTAACGGCTAGTGTCCCAAATAGTAAATAATAAATAGTGGAGGACTTAAAAACAAAAAACAAAAATAGGGCAGGTGCGGACCAGCCCATTTCGGAGGTGCTATCGTGTCCGGGTCCGCACACACACACGCGCCGCCCAGCCCATGCCCAAGCCCGGCCCGGCACGCACGCGCGTGCGTGTGTGAGTTAGTGGAACCCCTCCTCTAGTGTGATGACTAGTGAGGGAAGTGGGCAATCCTATTTAAGTTGGTAGGGGATTTCTCCCCTTACCGATATGGGACTAAAAACCCCATGTTTTGTGTGGTTTTAAAACACACACCCAACATATAGTTCATTCGAGTTTGTTGGCGGTAGCCCTTTGTTGGAGCTCTTGAGTTTTGTAGCAATTCAATAACAAATCAGGTCGGCACTAGATCATGAATGGATCCAGTAGTTCCATACTCTCAGCAGGTTTTCAAATTAAGCCAATCCAGTAGTTTTTTTGATGGACCGGCCAGACGATCAGATAACGGGCGCTGGAGCATGGGCTCAAAGAGGTCTGGAGATCAGAACGGGAAAGGCATCATAATTGCAATTTTTATTAAATTCTTTAATCTCATGAACATGTTATTAACAACCAGGATCAGCACATGTAAACAATGCAACAACAGCTTTGAATCCCTTAATCCTATGAACATGGCATCCAATGTTGAAGTAGCATTTTCCTTTCAAGAACACATCCTACCACTGGACCCAGAAATTACAAAATTGAAAATTTTGGAGGAGCCACCTCTGAACTTTTTTAAAAAATTTCAGAACCTTAATGGAGGCTGCAAGACCTTTTCAATTTTTTTTTTTTTTTTGAGGGTGGGGGGGGGGAGGGGTTCCTAGGGGTGGCAATCCTTGACCCGACCCGCCAACCCAACCAGAACCCTACCAAAGTTAGCGGGTTTGGGTTTGGCCTAAACGGGTTCGGGTTATAAACGGGTTGACCCGATTGACACGTTTATTTAATGGGTCGGGTTCTGGTTTGTACTTATAACCCGATTGACCCGACTTGACCCGTTTACCAAATGGGCTGTGTCAACCCGACCCGACCCGAGCCAACCCGAACCGACCCAACCTGAACCAATCCGACCCAAACCCGCCCAATCCGACCCGTCTTGACCCAACCCGACAGGTTTACATGGGTTCTGTTGACCCAACCCGAGCCAACGCGACTCGACCTGTTTAGTAAACGGGTTAAATGGGTCGGGTCGAGTCAACCTGTTTATTAGGCGGGTCGGGTTTGGGTTTTAGTTTTCGACCCGTTTATTAAACGGGTCGGATTCGGGTTAGATGTTTTGCCCTTATACCTATATCTCAACCCGACCCGACCCATTGCCACCCCTAGGTGTCACCTCTCGAGTCTCCACATAGGTCCGCCTCTGTCCGTATGACTCTTAAATACCCGAGTGCATATTTGTTGTCGGATTAATTTGCTGAGTTTGTTTCCGGTCCAATGATGATGTGCCACGTTGTCCATCAAAAGAGTCATAATGGGGATAGGAACATCCAGTATTAAGTGTAGTCCTCGTGTTGTGCCCTTTCAATGAATGACGTGGCACATCATCATTGGACCGGACGCAAACTCAACAAATCAATCCGGCAGAAAAAAAATGCACTCAGGCTAATTTCATGTTGGAGTTCCATGTTCACCCACGTGTCAGTTGGAGGTAAACAGAATTTCTCTTCATCAAATGTGGCATGCGGGCCCCACATCAGTGGCTTGTTGGTGTGGTGGATTGGGTATCTCAAAATGTGGGGGGTGTCTTAAGAGAATTTTTGAGAAATAAATATAAATAAATTACACATAGACCCTTATAATTTGATCGATTATCACTTGCATCCCATTAAACATTAGCGGGTGCAAGTGATGTTTTTCGAATGACTTAAAATAGTCGCCTCGAACCACAGAATCATCGTGGTTCGGGGTCCAGCCAACGACATTTGTCCACTCCTGTTCGATCACCGGACCTTATGATGGGTGGGAGTCCCCTGGGGTTTTTTCAATGCCCAGTAGATCTCAACAGTCCGGAACCATCCAATCGGACGAGAATAATAGGTGTCGATGGCTGGACCCCGAACAAAGGTGATACCGTGGTTCGCCGTGGTTCGGGGTGACTAAATTAAGGGCATTATTTTTGAAACAATAAAGGGGGCATTTGTAAGTTTTAAACATGGGGGTGCAAAGATAATAGGTCAAACTACAGGGGGTCTAAGTGTAGTTTACCCAATAAAAATTTCAAATGCTTGGCCTCAGTTGGCGCCGCCGCCGCGGCCGCGTCTCGTAGTAGCAGATAAGCAGAAAGCCAGAAACATGAACAAAAGAAGTCGAACATGAGCCGCATCTCTCCCTTTCGCTGCTCTTCACGACTCTCGTCTCTTCCTCCGTTCCATCTCGTCAGGTCTCCCATCCCCATCCCCCCCCAAGCAAATCCCTAAGCCCTCCGAAACCCAATTCAGTGATCCCGATATCTACAGTTGTAATCTGAGAACCAAGGAAGCCTGTAAGCCTTTCGACCGAATGCCCCAACGGGACGTCATTGCCTACACTTCCATGACCGACCTCCATCTCAAGAACGGTGATCTACCGCAGGCCGAGTCGCTCTTCCAACGAATGCCCGAGATAAACATCGTGTCGGAGTCGGCAATGATCGATGGGTATGCAAAAGCCGGAAGGATTGATGATACCCAGAGGCTTTTCGATCAGATGCCGAGGAGAAATGTGTTCTCTTGGACGACGAATGGCCGATAGGAACGTGGTCTCGTGGACGACGATGGTATTGGGCTACGCTCAAAATGGATTGATATCGGATGCCCGAACTCTTTTCGACCAGATGCCGGAGAAAAATGTCGTGACACGTGGACTTCTATGATCAAGTCATACATAACACGATATTTTTGATAGAATGCCCCATCGGAATTTGTACTCATGGAACATAATGCTTTCAGGATATTTAGATTCGAAGCAAGCTAGAAATGCCATTGATTTGTTTCAATTGATGCCTCCGAGGAATGTGGTTTCTTGGACTACTATGGTTAGTGGCCTAGCTAGAATCGGATTGATCGATAAAGCACGGGAGTTCTTCGACCAAATGCCAAGAAAGGATACCGCTGCATGGGATGCAATGATCACAGCGTATGTGGATGGAGGCCTCATGATTGAAGCACGAGAGCTCTTCGATTCAATGCTCGAAAGGAATATTGTGACTTGCAATGTTACGATCGATGGGTACGCCAAAATTGATTATCAATGAGCCGTGCATACAGCCTGGAATCGAAGGTCTAGTGGATCTATTAGGCCGAGCTGGAGCTGGGCATGTTGAGGATGCTAGAATGGTGGTGATTCAGATGCCTGCTCAACAACATTATGTTTATAAATTTTGTTTCAGCTGCAGTTTTGGGTGGATCACGGGGTCATAGCAACCCCCCGATCCCCCTACCGATCTCTAGGGGTGGTGCATGTCCACCCCCCTAGGCCTTTGCTCGATCTCTGACAACTGCTCCATGGTACCGGGGGGGGGGGGGGGGGGGGGAGACACGTTCACGCCTCCCCCTAGGATCTCGCACCTCGGTGCCCCCTATAGGCCTCTAGGGTTCTGAGCCATCGTTTTCAGCCATCCTCCTCTCCACGACACCGCTCATGGGGTATCGATCCAAAGCCACTTCTAGCCTGAGGTGTAACATCCGCCCCAAACACACAAGATTTTGTCCGCTTTGCCCGTGCCCGCACAAGAACTTCCCAGGGTGGTCACCCATCCTAGTACTACTCTCGTCCGAGCACGCTTAACTACGGAGTTCTTACGAATTCCGTAGCGGCGCACGGTTTTAAAACGCGTCTTCTATGTTTGGGAGGGGAAATTATATAAGTAGCTCAGGATCTCCTTCTCTCCAAGCGATGTGGGGCTAACTCATGGCCTTGTACACCTCACCTCACCTCACCTCACCTCATCCATCTTGGCATTCCCGCCTCAGGAGTCTTGGCTCTTGGCTATTGGCCTATTGGATCTTGGTCGTCACAATCCACCCCCCTTAGGGCTACACGTCCTCGTGTAGGGTTAGACCCCCCCATCCCGAGGAGAACCGGCTCTGATACCATTTTGTAACATCCGCCCCAAACACACAAGATATTGTCCGCTTTGCCCGTGCCCGCACGAGAACTTCCCAGGGAGGTCACCCATCCTGGTACTACTCTCGCCCGAGCACGCTTAACTACGGAGTTCTTACGAAATCCGTAGCGGCGCACGGTTTTAAAACGCGTCTTCTATGTTTGGGAGGGGAAATTATATAACTAGCTCAGGATCTCCTTCTCTCCAGGCGATGTGGGGCTAACTCATGGCCTTGTACACCTCACCTCACCTCACCTCACCTCATCCATCTTAGCATTCCCGCCTCAGGAGTCTTGGCTCTTGGCTATTGGCCTATTGGATCTTGGTCGTCACAATCCACCCCCCTTAGGGCTACACGTCCTCGTGTAGGGTTAGACCCCCCCATCCCGCGGAGAACCGGCTCTGATACCATTTTGTAACATCCGCCCCAAACACACAAGATTTTGTCCGCTTTGCCCGTGCCCGCACGAGAACTTCCCAGGAGGTCACCCATCCTGGTACTACTCTCGCCCGAGCACGCTTAACTACGGAGTTCTTACGAATTCCGTAGCGGCGCACGGTTTTAAAACGCGTCTTCTATGTTTGGGAGGGGAAATTATATAACTAGCTCAGGATCTCCTTCTCTCCAGGCGATGTGGGGCTAACTCATGGCCTTGTACACCTCACCTCACCTCACCTCACCTCATCCATCTTAGCATTCCCGCCTCAGGAGTCTTGGCTCTTGGCTATTGGCCTATTGGATCTTGGTCGTCACATGAGGTGTGGCCACTCTCTTATAGGAGTTGGGTTCCTTCACCTCCAAAAACCTTGCGTGCCAAGTGACCCTAACGGGCCGTGTCGGAAATGGGATGAACTCATGGACTTCCAAACCCAATACTATTAGCTAAGGCCGAATCATCCTCTTAAACCTCGGAATAAAGTTTTTGCAAGGATCACCTTACCTCTATCGACTGCAATTTTGTTCTCCTTCCATCATGGCGTTCCATAAGTGCGGCAGACATATGCATCCTTTTACTTATTTATGTAGCATATGCAATCATTGGAACAAACATGTTTTTTCACATATTTCATTCCCTATGCATGCAAGGACTTATTAGCCTTATACATACATAATGGTATTTCATTGTTATTCGCTATATCTCCCAAGATACTCAATAATTCAGAAAAACATTTGTTAGAACACCCATATCTTGCTTTCAATTGGTACAACTTAACAATGTAGATAATTTCATCAACTTGGTGCAATCGGGGTATAAACGTTTTTCAGCATCTTCAAGTAATTTTTAAATATTGTAGGGTCACTTGTACAATGATTGTGTGTAGCTTGAACCATTTCTACAGTACTAGCTACATTATTTAACCTGTTCATTTCAAATTAATTGCGCTTTTGTACTAAGAGGACGCCCACTAGAGCTTGCTTCAACATGCCATATCCATTTGTAACAACTTCTATCAATACCATGGAAATATAGATTAACTTTTATCTCTTAACTAGTCAAGTTATTCAAATTCCCTAATTTAGACATGGACATCGTAGGCAATCATTATTACTCAAGTTGAGTATTGCAAAATTTATGAATTTTTCAACCCCTTTTCATATTCTCATGATTTTCTACTACTGGACTTCAAAGATTTATCCATGGTAATTTCACGCTAATAGTACAAAACAAATACAAATGATTAGAATGTTTATAATTACGATTAATAACAAGTTCTTAATCAAATAGACTATGTGCATACATGTTTTCTATCACCATCTATAAGGAGGGGACCTATCTTCCCTCAGAAATGCATTATCTCCATGAAAATTTCAAGAAAATTTCAGTAATATTTCTATATATTTCTTTGAATGAATATATAGAAAATTTTAGTAATATTTCAATTCCAAGAAAATTCTGAGAGCCAGTTTTGAAAATAGTTCTTCTCTAATACAATATAAATTAATATTTTCTCAAGTAATTCTATATTACAAAAACACCCATAAAATATACATTTTACTCACTAATCCAATTTGAGTTACAAAAAATTCAACTTACAACCCACAAAATACTGTAGGCAGTCCTAAGTTAAAATTAAAAAAATACCCAATGTCTCTGTTTCATCCCTGCTCTTATTCTAAGGGCAGCCCTTGCTCACTGCTGGTGTCATTAGCCATGTGCAAGCCGTAGCCCGCCTCCAACGCCGACAACCCACCATCACTGTGTCCTCCTCTTCCTCCACCACCCATTCGGGCTCCACCTCTTCCTCCCTAGCCTCCTCCTCCTCCTTTTTCTTCCCCTTCCTCCTCCTCTTGCAAATCACGCAACTCGTTCATTCTAGGACGAATGCACCATCTGTGCATTCGGCCATGGTGGCCCAATGAATAGAAGTTGCATCTGGCCTTGGAGATAGAATCCATCGGCAATACATTTGGCCATCGAAGGTCAAATGTATCTCAAATGTGCAGTCGGTCTCCATCAATGAACAAAATACTGGCCGGTACGAACCGTACCGGCCGGTTCAAACCGAAAACTGGACTAAACCGCACCAGTATTCAGTCGATACCGTTCGCGAGAATCAAATCGTGTAAAAACCGATCGGTTCGACCAAAAACCGGTTCGAACTGGTTCCGGGTATTAAACATAGTTTTGGGTGTTTTTTTCATTCTAGTTTTATTTTTTTGGGTATCTTTCTTCATTCCTACATGAGGTGAAGCTCCATACTAGCTGGATTTGCAAGATTTTAAGCCAAACACTCGGATTTACAAGATCAAAATCACATTTTGAAGGTATGTGTTTATAATTTTTTTCAATTTTCTTTTGTTTTGTTATATATTTTTTTAAATAAAATCAAATAATTGTGGTGAAAATATTGAAATGGGCTAGATCTATGCTATTAAAACTTAGATCTATAGATCTATAAGCATCATCTCCAAATTTACACGATCGATTTATGTAAATTTGGGAGGTTTTTAATTTTTTTTTTATATATATTTTTTTTGAAAATAAACCAAATAATTATGGTGTAAATATTGATATAGGCCAGATCTATGCCATTAAAGCTTAGATCTATAGATATAGATATGCATTTTATTTGCTAAACATGTTAGGAGGCTTAGGACTATGAATTTGTGTTTATTATGTAAAATTGTAAAATATGACTCATGTAGTCGTGTTAGTTGTGTAACTCATGTTTGTGCAATGGTCATGAATTGTGTTTTGTAAATGAAAAAAAACATCGCAAACAAGTATTTTATGTTATTCTGGATTTTTTGGTTATTTTTTAAAATTTTTTTGAAACCAAAAATCAATTCACACCGGTATAGATCAGTTCAGACCGATACCGGTTCGTACCACTCGGTTCGAACCGTTTTTTTGGTCGGTCGATAATTTATCTGTGGTATTTTGTCTCCATGGTCGAGTGCACAAAAAGTGCACTCGGTCTGGATTGGCAGAATGTCACGGTCTCCAGGAGGGGAAAGAGGAGGAGGAAGGAGAGGCTAAAGGAGGAAGCGAAAGAGGAGGAAGGAGGCGACGTCCATGGGTTGGATGGAATCGACAGACTGCAGAGGCAACAAACTGCACGAGCAAAAAAAGAAGAAGTGGGTGTTCTCTAGACTTGTTGCCAATAGACTAGAGCTACCCAAGGGAAAACATAGTATAGAAATAGAATCACCCTTTGAGTTATGCCTTGGTAGGCAACCTAACCGACATCTTTTTTCATTTAGCCCCCTATGCATAGCAAAGTTAAACATAAAAAGAAAGAAAAAAAGAAAAAGGAAAAGTTGGTTTTGGGAACACAAGAATAAAGCTAAAGCGGCCGAGAGAAGAGAGAGAGAGCTGGCAGAGAGACACAAAGAGCAATCCCTGTAGATTCTAGTAGGCAACCCCCCAAAACTCATAGAAGGACAACACCAGAGGAGAGAGAGAGAGAGAAAAGAGAAGAGAGAAGAGAGAGAGAAGGTTATTGTTGGGTTGGAGATGGGGGGAGGAGCGTCGACATGGAGGAGGGCCACCAAGAGGATCGGCTTCCCCTGCGCTTGCTTCTCCGCACAACCTCCTCCTCCCCATCGTTTCTCTAAAGCCGTAAACCCCCAACTCTCTCTCTCTCTCTCTCTCTCTCTCTCTCTCTCTCTCTCTCTCTCTCTCTCTCTCTAACATTCTCTCTTTCATTCGTCCAAATTCCCACATTTCCTCTCCTGGGTTGCCCTTAATCTCCGATTACTTCTTTTTAAAAATTTCCGAAATCCGTTTCCCTCATCTGATCTCCACTGCATTTGCATTGTCTCTTTTTTTGGATTTTTTTTTTTAAAAATTGGTTAATTACAGATCTCGAGCTCCGAGGGTTCAACTGCGAAGGAGATGGCGGAGGGAGCAAGGCAGATTAGTCCGGCAGCTAACAAGGTAGTATTGTTGATTCGATGCCACTTTTATTTTTAGGGTAAATTGCACTTTACACCCCTGAAGTTTTACCGAAAAGCACTTAACCCCCCTACAGTTTAGTTTGTTCCAAATAGGTCCCTAACGTTTGAAATGTTAGCACACCACCTTTGTTTTTTGTCAGCTACTTAATTTCCTCATTTGGTGATTTTTATCTGATCAAAACTGAATTGAAGGGGGGAAAATGTAGTGTTTTAATTATACAGGGGTTAAAGTGTTTTTGAGCTAAACTTTAGGGGGGCAAAGTGTAATTTATTCTATTTTTTCTATCATAGTGTAAGCACAGTAACAAAGTTTGAATTCGGCAGTAATTTGGTGGTGGGTCGATTTGATTCAATTCGGACGGTGAATATTTGGATAAAATTGGAGAAATTTGAAAGTTTTATCGATATTATTTAGAATTTTGAGAATTTATTTAGGAATTTTTGAAGATTTTAGGATTTTTTATGTGTTTTTGCAGAATTATTTGTGATTCTTTAGGATTATTTGGCTATATTTGGGATTATTTGGTGAATTGACAAATCGAAAGATTAATCGTCGGTTTATTCAGCTGACCCTTAATGCGTAAATATTTAAAGATTTTTTAAAAAATTCTAAAACCTTTGGGACTATGAGTGTAAGATTTAATTTTAATAATCAGAGGAGATTTAAAATATATTCAACGGTAAATTATACTTTACCCCCCTTGAAGTTTAGCTCATAAATATGATCATGTAGTTTATTTTGTTCCAAATCGTTCTCTAAAGTTTGAAATGTTAGCACAATACCCCCTTTTGACATCTACGTAATTTCCTCATTTACTGAATTTTTCCTGATCAAAACTGAATTGAATGTGGTAAAATGTAGTTTCTTAAACTATCAGGGGGGTGGGGGTGGGGTTAAGTGTTGTTGAGCTAAACTTCAGGGGGGAGAAGTGTAATTTTCCCTTATTTCTTTCCCAAGAAATGGACCAATCATTCAGTAGACACTGGTCCCCACCATCCATCTTTTCCCGAGTTAGTGGTGGGGCTGTGGTCCCGGACTGCTGCTTCTATAATATCTTGTCGATGTGGTCGCGGACATGGAAAATAAGTCAAAAGCAGCGTCCTCTCCAACTTTTAAAAGCAGAGTTCAGATCTCCTACAGTTGGTCGGCCCCGGTCGGTGGGCCCGGTGTGCATCACAGCCGCACAATGGCTGGCGATCCGAAAGTGAATGGCACTCCAGCGATGGTGTGCGGTTGTGATTCGCACCGGGCCCACCGACCGGTGCTGACCGACTGGAGGAGATCCGAACTCGATTTTTTATTTTTTTTCTATGAGTTGAGCATTTTCAGGTTTTTTTTTTTGGTATGATTTTATTTTAAAGGTTTTGTTTGATTGTGGATTTCGAAGGTCTATTTTTGGGGTGCTTAAACGATTTTAGTAGTGTTAGGTAATAAATATAAAAAGTATTTTTTTGGTAATTATCATTTTATAGAGGGAACTATGGTTGCATCCCAGTGGTAAACCCATTGCTTCCCTCTCGGGAGGTCACAAGATCAAATTCTAGGACTAGCAATTTTGGACCCGACTCGGTAGGCCCGACTCAAAATTAGTGGGTCTGAGTTTGGGTTAAGCGTGTTCGGGTCGTAAACAAATATACACGACTAACTCGTTTAATAAATGGACCGGGTCCGGGTTTAGCGTCTAGACACGATAGACCTGAGAAGATCCGTTTAAAATTCAACGGGTCGGGTCTATCCGCAATCTGATACTATAGTATATAGAATAGTAGTACCAGCAGGTCTTATTGGGTCGAGTCGGATCGGGTCACGTCAGGTCAACTGAATAGACCCATGTGGTAAACGGGTCTTATCGGGTCTACCCGTTTATAAACGGGTCAGATACGGGTTTAGGGTCAAGACACGATTAGTTAAACGGGTAGGGTCCGAGTCTAGGGGTTTTGGACACGACCTGAAACTAGACACGACACGAACACGACCCATTGCCATCCCTATCGAATCTCGAGTATGGCATATAACATAACGTGGTGCTCCTGTGGGCAAATTAAAGGCTGGTCTTAGGTCTCCATCATTTTGTGGGCTGAAAGGAAAAACTGGCCTTTGGTGCACGGGTTTCTCTTGTGCCAACAACAAGAAATGTAGACATCGAAGTGTGGGCGGAAGAGGAAGGACCATTCCTATTTCCCGTGATATGAGACTTTACAAGAGAAGGACAAGTACACACACGCCCAAATCCATAACAGGATGAGCAAGCCATTGGTTTCCATTCATATAGAACCTTCTGCATGAACTACACTTCGCCCTTTTCTTCTCTCAGCAAAACTTCATCGGGAAGTGGGGAGTCCGCACTAACTTGAACACACCACCTTGCACAATCAACCCTCTCAGGCATTGCAGATGTATAATGGGAACCCCAACTAAACTAGTTAGTCGACTTATCTCATCTTTAGACCACCACTAGTTCGGAAGATCGAGAAATCCGATCCAAATATAGATTTTGTCGAGCACTTGGTGTTCACAATCTCTCATTGCTCCAAGTTTGGATGATTGAACAATTTGCCCTGAAAGAACCAAGGACCGCCTTCTACACTCTTGTGCAATCCTCTTCTTTAGCAAATGTGAACAGAATATACCCATCTTGACTGGAGAAGAAGCTGAGCCTTCTGCTGGGATTCCAAAGCCTCAACAACACTTCCTTGCCATTGACCTCTCAACATACTACTTTTAGAAAAACATTTTTTAATATATCACTTGTTTAGATGCTGGGAGACTAAGTAGTCTTTGGTTACATCTAGGGCTGACTCAACACAAGTTGAGGCCTTTGGCAAAAACCCTAAATAGAGCCTTTTTTTTATATATATTTAATAAATTCATATGAATAATAAGAATTACTTTTCTATATAGTAGAAAGTTTTTTATTTTATATGCGGCTTTTAGCTAATTAAGTAGTTTTGGGCTAGAGATTGACTAAAGTACCCTCTCTTTCGCAACAGAACTTCCCCATAGCAGGGGTATTATTATCACTTTACTGGCCAATAACTATTTTGCGAGACCGACAAAAAGCGCTTTCCATGACAAACAAAACTCTTGAATAGTAGTTTCCAAATACTCTCGACCATTCAACAAACAACGCTACATCACCGACAAAGAGGGTTGGAGTCATCAATCGACCCTTGGTATACGATACATATTCCAATAATTGGCTAATGGTCAGACGACTCAAATTATTCACCCGTCATTACGCAAATGTTACTGGAGACAGTGCAAGTATTTGCACGGTGACAAGGTTGCCTAGCATGAAGAGGGAGAGCGAGAAAGAGAGGCTAGGGTTTTTTGGGGAGAATCAATCAATGCTCCCATTAGGCCAAGGGCTAAATATATAGATGATACAAAAAAGGGGTATCCTATATAGGAAATCTATGAGTATGTGTATCTCAACACTGTACACAGCCCCTCTCAAACTCAAGGTGGGTCATGCACCATGAGTTTGCTAAGTAGAAACTGAAAACGTGGAGCAGGGTGTGACCTCGTGAAGAAGTTAGCAATCTCTTCTCTGGAGGAAATCAAGGGGAGAGAGATGGTCCCGGCCTCATACTCCTGGCGAGAGTAGTAGCAATCGAGCTCGATGTGCTTCGTCCTCTCGTGGAAGACTGGTTGGTGACAATCTGTATTGCACTCCAGTTGTCATAGTGAAGGGCTGTAGGCCCAAAGATCTCAACCCCTAAATCGCCAAGAAGACGTCGCAAGTGAACGATCTCTTTGGTGGTAGAGGCCATGGGTTGAAACTCTGCTTCGGTACTGGAGAGAGAGACAACACTCTACTTCTTGTTGCGCCATGAGATGAGAGAGTCTCCAAGAAATAGGCAATAGCCGGTAGTCGATCGATTAGTGGTCGGATCACCAGCCCAGTCAGCATCCGAGTAGGCACGTAGGACCAGAGGAGAAGTCGATGATAGGAAAAGCGACCGGGTTATAGTGCCTCGGAGATAACGAAGAATCCGAAGAAGGACAACTTAGTGAGCAGAGCGAAGGGCTTCGACAAACTGCTGACGATGCTAACGGCGTGAGCAATGTCGGGCCTGGTGATGCAGAGGTAGACCAACTGACCAACGATCTGTTGGTATCGAGTAGGGTCTGAGAGAGGCTCACCGTCTGTGGGACGAAGCTTCACGTGAAGCTCGAGAGGGGTGACAGTAGAGCGATCATCGGAAAGTGTAGCTCGGTTGAGGATGTCAGCGGTGTACTTCTGCTGGGAGAGCATAATCCCTCGCTCACTGTTTGCGATCTCTAGCCCAAGGAAGTAGCGAAGAGGACCTAAGTCATCATCTGGAACCGATGCCGAAGATGCTGCTGAAGGAAGGTGATGGTAGTGGAGTCATTACCTGTGATGATCATGTCATCGACGTATAATAGGAGAATCGCCCGACCCTGAGGAGATGGCCGCACAAATAGCGAGTGGTTCTGCGAGCTCTCAATGTAGCCGATCTTGGTGACGGCTCCTCGGAAACACTAAACCAAGCTCGAGAGGCTTGCTTGAGCCCATAGATAGTTCAACGGAGGCGACAAACATGCTGGGGAGGAGTATGCAAACCAAGAGGTGGCTGCATGTAGACGACTTCTGAAAGGTCACCGTGAAGAAAGGCATTCTTCACGTCCATCTGAAGAAGAGGCTATCGACGAACTACTGCAACTGCCAGGAGTGTTTGAACGAAGGCCATCTGAGCTACAGGTGCGAAAGTCTCCTCGTAGTCTATCCCGTATGCCTGAGTGAAGCCATGGGCCACCAACCGAGCCTTGTGCCGCTCGATGGAACCATCTGGTTGCCGCTTGACCTTGTAGACCCATCGGCAACTGAGAGGCTCAATACCAACAGGAAGGGGGACGATGTCCCAAGTCTGAGTCTACTCAAATGCCTGAAACTCCTCGCTCATGGCCTGCCGCCACTGAGGGGATTGGATGGCTTCCCGGTACGACCGAGGCTCCTGGTCAGTGTGAAGGGCTGCAAGAAAGGTTGTAAACTGAGGCGAGTAGGAGGTGACCGTGGCAAAACCAAAACGGTCAGGTGGTCCAGAGCCAAAGCTGAAGCGGTCAGGTGGGTGATGCTCGCGCTGAGGGTAGAGGGGTGGCGGGCGAGGATCCACGACCGGCGACATCGGACTGGGCGTAGCAGGCGGAGTACCATAGACGTCGGGAGGATGAGGAAGACCTACGGAAGCAATCAGTGATGGAGGGGAGGAGAGGATGGAGGGAGGAGAGGTGTCGGAGTAAGACTCCGTGGAAGAATCACCGGAAGCAGGGGGAGAAGTAGAGCTAGGCGAAAGGGGTGGTGGAAGAGACTCGAGAGTCGGAGACAGGGTGGGAGGAGGCTCCAAAAAGGTGAGGTCCTGAGCTGCAGAAGAGTAGTAAGGGGCATCCTCGACAAAGGAGACGTGTCGAGAAATGCAAAGGCGACGAGTCAAGGGGTCATAGCAACGATAATCCTTGTGCTCGGCGCTGATCCCTAAGAGGACGCATTTAACTGCACGTTCGGACAGCTTCGTGCACTCATGCGGCAGAAGGAGAACGAAGCAGGTGCACCCGAAGGTACAAAGCAGACTGTAGTCAGGAGGGGAAAAGAAAAGGCGCTCGTGGGGAGATGCACCACTCGGGAGAACAAACGAAGGGGTAATGTTGATGAGGTTGACTGAGGTCAAGACAGCCTCAACATAGAAAGTGCGTGGAACGGAAGCAAAGAGAAGAAGAGCATATGACGTCTTAAGGATATGATGGTGCTTTCTCTCGGCTACTCTGTTCTGCTCGTGTGTGTGAGGACAGGAGTGCTGGAATAGGGTCCCATGGGACTGAAGAAGTGTCCGCATAGTAGTGGAGAGGTACTCGAGGGCGTAATTAGACCGAAAGGTTTTGATGCGATAGTCGAACTGTGTATAGACCATCAAGGTGAAAGTCTGGTAGACCTGAGGAACCTCAGAGCGGTGCTGAAGAAGGTATACCTAAGTATATCGGCTGAAGTCGTAGATGAAAGAGATATAGTAGCGAAAGCCACACATCGAAGGAAGACGTGCAGGACCCCAGATGTCGGAGTGCACTAGGTCAAAAGGAGCATAACTTTGAGAGATACTAGAAGGAAAAGGTAAGGCTGTAGCTATGGCAAGCTTGCAACCGGTACATGTAGATAAAGAAGAAAAAGAGTAATGACCTAGAGCTCCTGTCTGGAGTAAGCTCTTAAGTTGAGACTCAAAAATATGACCGAGTTTTCGGTGCCACAAGTCGGCATCGGGAGAAGCTAAACTACATACGCCAAGTGGAGGAATGAGAGGAAGATGAAGATGCTTGAGGTGGTACAGCCCGCCTGACCTACGACCAACGCCAATCACCCATCCGGTACGTGGATCCTGCACAACACAAGAAGAAGGAGAAAATGTCACGACACATCCAGAGTCACAGAGGTTGCTAATAGAGATGAGCTGCATGCAAAGCTGGGGGACATGCAACACAGTGGGTAAAGAGAGACGGCCGCTCGGCTCTATAGTAGCAATAATCGATCCACACTGCGAGATGGTTAGAGAAGAGCCATGAGCAGTGTGTATCAATGGGATGTACGGTGCCAGTCGGCTATCGGTAAGCAGAGAAGCATTGGAGGTCATGTGAAGGGAGGCCCCAGAGTCCAGAACTCAAGTAGCGAAGGTACCAGGAGTGGCTAAGTGAGCAGAGGAACTGATGCAGGCGCGCGTCGTCGAAGGGCGGTTGATGAAGGCGATGTAATATTTTTGGTATTTTCTTTGTAAAAGATAACTAGTGATACGGAATCACCGAGAGGAAGTGGCGGAGGGGGTAAGAACTGTGACAGAGAAGAAAAGACTAGAAGCTTAGACGAGAGGAGGCCTGAAATCCATCAGGGTACAAGGTGGGGACTCAAATCCATGAGCCAACGAAGGCACCCGCCATCAATTTTCATTCATAATAATCTGTCCTTCAATGGTTACAATGGGGGCCTTTAAATAGGCTAAAAGAAAGATAAAAATGGCAACAAATTTAAAAGCCAATAACTAACTTGCCTAAAATAAAGATCTCAAATAAAAAAAGATTCTAAAAGATATCATAAGAGATATCCTGCCTTATCCATCCATGGCAGGCTAGGATGGGCCTTCGGGTGGCCAACGAGCTTGGGCCCAAGTCGGATCACATCATTCGCTTCCGCTGTGAAGAACTCGCCCTCGAGTTCATACGGTAAAGTGCAATCATCCTCGAGGTTTTCGCCGATGTGGTATCTGTCGTCAGGAGCTGATGGTGGAGGCCCAACAAATGATGCCTCATTACACCGAAGTTACCACCGGGGTCCCATGAGAAGGTATCACTGCCGTCGATCGGGAAACATACATCAAAGTGGTGCTGGGGTAGACGATCGAGTCGGATAGTAATATCAGACCGCTGCAGTAGCTCGAACATCGGCTTGCCTAAACGGATGTAGAGCTGAACAAACACTGTAGGCACCAATAGTCGGTCTAGCCCAAGAAATTCAATCTGCTGAAGCTCGGCTAGGAGACATCCTCGAAAGAATCCGCAGTAGGTGGTAGCATGGCTGGCGGCAGAAGATCCTCTGGAAGGGGAAGCTCGTCTGCTGGTGGTGGTACTAGAGGTGATGGATCTGCCGAAGATACAACTGGAGGAAGCTCTGTCGGTGGTGGAGGCTCTGCTGGAAGTGTTGGAGGTGAAGACTCATCTGTGGAGGCCGCTAGAGGTGAGTCCATTTGCTGTAGCTCCCATTCAATCCCACAAGCTATCTCATAGGCTTCGTCCAGATCCCTCCAAGATCCAGCTGAAAACTTGCCCTTTCTGTCGGAGCGGAGTCCTCTAATGTACAGTACCACTGCCAAGAAATCTTTCTCTGACAAACCATAGCGAGTCATGCGCCGATAGAACGCTGACGTATACTCATAGACGGATGTGTTCCCTTGATGACAACGAATCAACCCTTGCACCTTGGTATCCATGCCACAATGGTAGAAGAGTGGTCCAAGGGTAAATCTGGAAATATGTAATTACTGGTTCACTGAAAATTCCTGCTGATGGTATGGATGCGTAGAGCTCGAAAAGGGCTTCGATTTGGTACCAAGAACGTCCAAATCGGATGAAAAATGAGAGAGATATGGCGTTTTGAAGTTGTAGGGTCTTATCGGGTCTGTTTTTTTGTAAACGGGTTGGATCCGAATTCAATCGGGTTCAGCACTTAAGTGGGAAAGAGCAACTAGAAAGGTTGGGGATTTGAGGGCTGTTGGATGGGGATCTAAGGGTTGTGGTGGGGGGTGAATTGGGAAAATAGAAAGGGCAAAAGGGGGGGAATCGGATTAGGGTTTTTTTTTTTTGGCCTCTTGTTGCAATTAGGGAAGAGGAAAAAGGGGCAGCAGCTGCAGCGGCAAAGGGGCAGCAGCAGCAAACAGCACCGCAGGTAGCTTCTTTCCTTCTTTCCTTCTTTTCTTTCTTTCCTTTTCTTCTTTTCTTTCTTTCCTTTTCTTCCCTTTCCTTCCTACTATTCTTTCTTTTCTTTTTTTTTTTTTCTTTTTCTTCACAGATCTGCGGCAGATCTGTTTGGGTTTTTTTTTTTTGGCTGCGGGGTGCGCGGGAGCACGGAGCAAGGTGCGGTTCAGCGGGTGAAGCGAGAGGAAGGGTCGGCTTGCGGTGGACGGGCGGGCGGCAAAGGAGAGGGGTTCGGTTGAGGGAGGTTTTCTCTCTTCTCTCTTTTTTTTTTCTCAATAGATCTGATCTCTTTTCTCCTTTTTTTTTTTTGTTGGGATTGTTGGGCGACGTACCAGAAGAAGACGACTCGGCGAGGATGGTGACGATGGAACGACGATGATGACGATGACGGTGGACGACGGCGATCGAAGCGAAGATCGTTCGTGGTGCGGGAACGCCACGAAGCCGAAGCTATGATACCAACTTGATGCAGACGCGCGTCGTCGAAGGGCGGTTGATGAAGGCGATGTAATATTTTTGGTATTTTCTTTGTAAAAGATAACTAGTGATACGGAATCACCGAGAGGAAGTGGCGGAGGGGGTAAGAACTGTGACAGAGAAGAAAAGACTAGAAGCTTAGACGAGAGGGGGCCTGAAATCCATCAGGGTACAAGGTGGGGACTCAAATCCATGAGCCAACGAAGGCATCCACCATCAATTTTCATTCATAATAATCTGTCCTTCAATGGTTACAATGGGGGCCTTTAAATAGGCTAAAAGAAAGATAAAAATGGCAACAAATTTAAAAGCCAATAACTAACTTGCCTAAAATAAAGATCTCAAATAAAAAAAGATTCTAAAAGATATCATAAGAGATATCCTGCCTTATCCATCCATGGCAGGCTAGGATGGGCCTTCGGGTGGCCAACGGGCTTGGGCCCAAGTCGGATCACATCAGGAACTGGAGGCGCTGGAAATCTTGGCGGAGCTGAAGATCCCCTGCTGGTCTAGGCGAAGCTGGAGCTGTGCAAATTGCTGCTGAAGGAGCTGAGTAGTGTCGGGAGCATCCAAGGAACCCCGGGGTGAAGATGGAACCGTGCGAGGAGAGGACAGAGCAGTAGCAGCAGCAACAATAAAGCCAACTATCGACCACGTCCTCAGGGTCCCTGCCGCTTCTCGGGATGCAGCTTCCAATATGTGGTGACAACATGACCTGGTTTGTGGCAGTGAGTGCACATAAACCGATCACGACCAGAAACAGAAGTGGAAGAGACAGCCGGGGCTACAACAAGGACGCCAGTGTAGCTGGAGGGGGACAGAGGGGCCCTGGTGGCGATGGTACGCAGCCTGATTTTTTCGGCGACGAACTCGGCAATAGCAGCATCCAAGCGCGGAAGTGGGTCTCGGTGGATTAAGGCGCCGGCAAGTGGGCCAAACTCTGGTCGAAGGGCCATTAGGAACTGGTAAAGTTGACGGTGCTCCCAGAAGGCCTGGTGAGCGGCACGACACTCGAGAGAGACGGGAGGTACCAGTGACTGAAGCTCCCGCCAGTAACCACACATCTGCGCATGGAATTACTGGATCGTATGATCGCCCTGCTGTTCGGACTGGACCTGGGAGAGGAGCATACTCGTGAGCGCCGCTAGACTTCATGAAGTGCTCAACTAGGGAGTGTAATATAGCTGCGGATGCTCCAAGGGCGACGAGATCGGCGCGCATCGTCCGATCGACCGAAGCGACAAGGTAGGCGGTGACCCGTGCATCATGAAGGCGCCACGCCTGAAGGGCGGCAGGGAAAGCCTGACTCGGTGCCAAGGTGGTGCCGTCGAGGAATCCAAAGAGGCCACGTCCAAGAAGCGTGGTCTGGATGGTGGCTGCCCATGCTTCCCAGTTGACGGAGGTGGCGAGAGGGAAGTCCGTCGAGCTCGGCAGGAAGTCGAGAGTATACTCGAATGGGAGGCTCTCGAAGTGCAGTGGCATGGGCGGAGGAGGAGTCGGCCATGGTGGCTCATGGGCGAAGGATTGCTTGTCAGAGGAATTCACGGAGCGGATGTACGAATATTGGATTAGCGTCTGGTGGTGCAGAGGAACGGATCTCAGATCTGTACTGCAGGTTGCCGGAGTCGAGTAGATCTCATATCTGTCATCGGATCTGAAAGAGCCTTGAATCTGAGATGATCTCATATTTCTGTTGCTCAGAGATCGAGAGAGGAACAGATCTCAGATTCGGTTGGAGGCTCGTCGGATCTGGAGGCAGCTCTCAGATAACATCGAAGATCTGCGACATGATCCGTTGGGTCGCGAGGGAAATCTCAGCGGCTGCTCGATGAGATCTCGTCGGAGATGACAGATCCCATCGGGGAGTGCAGATCTCTTTAGATCCCGATCGTAGAACTGATCGGAGATGGAGAGTGAGATCTTATCGGAGAAGAGGAGCTCAGAGGAGGTTGACCTCGTCTGGAAGAGAGCTCAGAGGGGGATCAGATCTGCGATCAGGGTGTCAGCTGTCCGGATCTAGTCGTGGATCTCTCAAGTGGCTGTCCGGATCTGGTCGCAGAGGAGGTCGTCAGGATCCCAGAGGAGGTTGCCGGCCATATATGGATCTGGTGCGCAGGGAGTCCGGCGAGGCAGTGGCAGCTCCGACAAGGAAGATCCGGCGAGATCTGGAACTGGATATGGAGGGGAGAAGATCTGGTGGCGAGGCAGCGACAGCTCCGATGAGGATCAACACTCTGATACCATGTGACAAAGTTTCCTAGCATGAAGAGAGAAAGAGAGTCTAGGGTTTTTTTGGGGAGAATCAATCAATGCTCTCATTAAGCCAAGGGCCAAATATATAGATGATACAAAAAATGGGGGTATCCTATACAGGAAATTTACGGGTATGTGTATCTCAACACTGTGCACTATCACTAACATGCACTACTCAGTTGTAAATGACAATTATAGTTGTCATTGGTATTATTGTGTTTGTAAAAAAGACATAAAATAATGTTTTATGGGATGCATTTTACATACATTTTTCACTAAATAAAATCTTCCAGTCCATCTAGTACTGCATGTTAGTAGTGTATGGTATTGAATCGCTAACACGATGGATTTTGTTAAAATATATTCTTAAACCATTTGTCATGCTATGTGTGCTTTCTAGTGCACTCCCCCACCCCACCCGCCGTTGTCTCTCTCTCTCATGATTGGTTAGTCTCTCTCATCCCCCAACTCTGTCTCATCTCTATCTCATCCCACCACTATCTGATCTCTCTCATTCCATCAATATCTCATTTTCATCTATCTCATCCTCGTTCTCTCTCTCATCTCTCTTCTACCCACCTATCACTCATCTCTCTCTTACATCCCACCTATCTCTCATCTATCTCTCTCATTCCACCCATCTCTTTCCCTTTCATCTCTTTTATCCCTATCATCTCTCTCTTCTTTTTATCATCTCATTTAGTTCTCTCTCTCCCTCTCTCATCCCACCCATCTATATCATCTAAGACATCTATCTCTCACTCGACCTATCCCTCTCATCTTCTTTATCATCCCTTGCACCAATCTCTCTATTACTTATCTCTATCATGCTATTAATCTCTCTGGTACTCATCTCTTCTCATCCCACCATCTCCCTCATCTCTCTTTCTTATATTTCTTTCATCCTACAAACATCTATTTTTTCTTATCTCTCTTTTTTATTTTATCGATCCCTCTCCCATCTCACTTTACATCTTATGCACTGATCTCTCTATATCATCCCTTGTGTCATTCTCTCTTCCTCGTCTTTTTCTTTCATCCCACTGATTTCCTTATCATCTCTTTTGTCCCACCAATCTCTCTCATTGTGAAAAGTTCTCTAATTGTGTGTTTAACTATTGCTAGCTCATAGTCGTGATGCATGGTATATCAACTATATTATTGTGGGCAACAAAATTAGCTCACGGCTTGAACCTGGCCCACATGTGAAACTCAGCCTGCCACAAAAGCCCACATGCGAAACTTGGCCTACAAACGGCCCGCATGGGAAACTCGGCCCGCCACAATGGCCCGCATACGAAACTTGGCCTACACACAATGGCATTCATGTGAAACTCGGCCCGCCACAATGGCCCGCACACAACGACCTGCGCGCAAGACTCGATTTGCGCACACCGGATCGTAAAGGATAGACCCGGACCCGACTCAAGCACACCCACGCAAATGTGGCACCCATGCAAGTGCACCCACTAGACTCACGACTTGAAGCCAAAAAGGGGGCCCACCGACCCCCTTCTCGAAAACCGTGCCCCTCCCCACGGGGTGTGTGGCCCGCTAATAAAGGGCCGGGTGGGGGCCACTGGCCCCCCTTTTTTGGAAACTGTGCCCCCTCCCCATGGGTAGGCGTGGCTGGCTATAAGGGGAAAGAAAAAAAAGAGAAGAAATAAAAGAAAAAGAAAGAAACACCGCCGTGCGCAAGGGGAGGTAGCTCAGATGTCTACGCCAACTGTAGATCCGCGTTGATCCCTCGATCCGACGGATAAGAAACGAAGTCGTGTCGCCATAGATTTGAATCAGTGTAGTCAAGGCGTTAATACGAACTGGCGTTCAACCTTATTGGCGCCTGAGGCGAGGCGAGCGCCTGATTGAAATAAGCCGTGCAAAAAATATAATATATGTATATATTATAAAATAACTAGTTGAAACATGTGCTAGCAGCTCCTCATGCTGGGATTAATTTTTTAGGGGCCATGGGATGAGTTCGGATCTCCTCCACTCAGTATGCTCAGTCGGTGGGCTCGATGTACATCACAGCCGCATGTAGTTGGCTGGAGTACGCTTCACTTTCGGGTCGCCTGCCATCGTGCGATTTTGATGCTTCCACCGACTGGGGCCGACCAACTGGAGAAGATCTGAACTCCCATGTGATGAACCTTGATCCTTAGTGGGATGCCATGTAATGTTGGTAACTCAAAAGTTGGCAAACTAGTTGGCTACCTAGCATTTCATTTTTTCCTATAACCTTATATGGTTAATAGGTTAGAGCCAAAACTGAATCACAATTGTCTGATCGGTGAATCACAATTGTCTAATCGGTGAATCACACTTAGCATACAAAAGAACGGGTGTGATTCAGGTTTGGCTTCAATTTAAACCATTAATTAAATGAGGCGGGCGCCTCCATCGCCTCACGCCTGGAGCGCCTCTCGCCTCAGGCGGGCGCCTTGCTCCGCCTAATATTCCTGTTGTCGCCTCGATTCAAGCGAGGCGCTCTAGTCTCGCCTCTCGCCTCAGGCGGGCGCCTCGGGTCGCCTTAACTACACTGATTTGAATGTGCAAAGATGACTCATATCTCAAAAGATTGAGCCATATCCTGCCCACAACCGCCGCTAGAAAAAAGGAAAGAGATCGATGTTGTTTCTCCCAAAAAAGGAAGCGAAATCTCATTGGTTAGGGGGGGGGGGGAGATATTTAAGGGATGCACTAAATCGTAGCCATATTTCTCCCCTTTTCCCCCTAGCCTATAAATAGAAGGGGTGGGGGAGGCATCAAAGGTCGAAGAAGCCAATGAAGACCGAAGCTAGAGGCGTGGAGGCTCTAAAGACGAGGAGGCTCCAACGCTCGAGGTCGAAGGATGGAGGCTCGAAACTAGAGACATGGAGGCTTGGAAGACGAGGAGGCTCCAATACTTGAGTTGAAGGCCAAAGCTATAGAAGAGGAGGCTCCAACGCTCGACGACCTATGGCTTCACGAGGCAAGGGCAAGTGCATCCCAAAGGAACGGCTTAGCCTACACAAGTTCTCATCAACGTGAAGGCCTTGCACAAGAAGATCAAAGCTTCAACTCTTCACATGAAGAAGAAAGCTTGGAAAAGAAGGCCCGGAGTCGGCATCACCTCGTCAACTCCAACAATCTTCATCAACTCCGAAGACACCAAAAGCAAAGGCCGGAGAAGAAGATTGAAGTCGTCTTCAACAAAGTTTTGACTCCTTGCACGAAGAAAGCTTGGAGATCAAAGAAGGTCCGGAGTCGGCGTTACCCCGTCGTCCCCAAACATCTTCAACTTCGAAGATGCTAAAAGCAAAGGCCGGAGAAGAAGACCGAAGATCGGTGCTACACCTACTATCTTCATCAACAAAAGCCAACGCTACAACCATCGCACGAAGATCGGTGCTACACTCGTTGTCTTTAAAAGAGACCTTCAACTATGAAAACGCCAAAGAAGTTCGGAGAAAAAGAGAAGACAAAGCCGACGCAACAACCGTCGTTACTAAAGTTCCATCCCCAAAAGGAGGTCGGAAAAATTGAAGACGAAGGCCCTGCGAAGAAGAAGGAGGCTCGCCCTTGACGACCCAAGGCTTAACGAGGCACGGCTAGCGCTTCCTACGGGAACGTCTTAGCCCACAAAAGTCCTCATCAACGTGAACACCTTGCATAGAAGATCAAAACTTCGACTTCTCGCACGAAGAAGAAAGGTTGGAGAAGAAGGCCCGAAGTCGGCATCACCCTGTCATCTCCAATCATCTTCAACTCCAAAGATGCCAAAAGCAAAGGCCGGGGAAGAAGATCGAAGCGGCGCCACATCTGTCATCTTCAAAAAAACTTCAACTCCTCATACGAAGAGGAAAGCTCGGCGTTACCCCGTTATCCCCAAACATCTTCAATTCGAAGACACCAAAAGCAAAGACCGGAGAAGAAGACCGAAACCAGTGCTACACCCGCCGTCTTCATCAACAAAAGCCGACGCTATAATCATCGTATGGAGATCGATGCTACATCCGTCTTCTTTAAAAGAAGCCTTCGACTCCGAAGACACCAAAAGCCAAGGCCGAAGAAGATTGAAGCCGGCAAGATCCCGCCGTCTTCATCAAGAAAAACTGACGCTACAATCGTCGCATAGAGATCCGTGCTACACCCACCGTCTTCATCAACAAAGTCGACACTACAACCGTCGCACGGAGATCGGTGCTACATCCGCTGTCTTCATTAACAAAAGTCGACGCTACAACCATCGCACGGAGATCGGTGTTGCATCCGCCGTTTTCAAAAGAAGTCTTCAACTCCAATAACGCCAAAAAAGCCCGAAGAAGAGAAGTCAAAGCCGACGCTACAATCGTTGTCACCAAAATAAAGCCGGAAGAATAAAGAATGTGGGGGGAAATTTCCGAGCCGCCTTGATCGAGAATCCCACCCCACAGCCTTGATTGAATTTGATGGTTTGTAGAGTTAGAGAGATGAGAGAATAGATAGAGAGAATAAAGAGCGATGACACAAGGGTTGGTGACGGAGTTCGGCCTTACGACCTACGTCTCCGGGCGAGAGGTGCCACCTGATCTTCACTATAATTTGAATACAAAGGGTGAGCGTTCTCTCGACAGGCCGAGAGAAGCTTCGTACAGTGGGGTTGCACGGAGCAACTAGAAGAGAACAAGGTGGGGAGAATAGAGGGCTCTGGCTCTGGCTCTAGATCCTCTCCTCCTCTGATCGAATGACCAACCCCTTTCCTGGATGCCTTGGGGGTCCTTTTATAGCGTAGGAATGAGCCCGATATGGCAGCGATGACGTGGCGATGATGATGTGGCACTGGTTCTGGTTCTCCTTGCTGGGCCCTTATTGGGTCGTTGTTCGGGCCCAATAAGGGGGGAGGGCTTGATCTACGAGCCCCGTAGAGTGGGCCCATGAACCCGGGCGGGCTTACCCACTTGGGCCGTTGCGCGGGCCCATGCCGCTCTGATCCGGTCCGGTACAATTTTTGCACCCACAAAGAAGACTAGGAGACATTGTCAATCGTCGTTTTAGGTGAAGATCAAGCTAAAGCCAAAAACAAAGGCTCAAAGCCAAAGTTACGTTCGTGCTAAAGCTACGCACGGGCTAAAACCAAGCAACTATGAAGGATCACGAGCAAAGCTACACACTTTCTAGCCGATATGACGCGAAGTCCGAAAGAATGAAAGCACTGCAAGCCTTTACCCCTTCTACGTTCAAGTGCTAACGCCAAAGCTACGCCGACGCCAGAACTACGCTAATGCAACGCCGGAGCTTGACGTAAGAAGCCAAAGCTAAAGTTAAGCCAGAACCAGACGCTAGAAGCCAAAGCCAGAGCAAAGCCAAAGTTACGCCCGCGCTAATGCCACGCACGTGCTGAAGCCAAGCAACTACGAAGGATCACGAGTAGAGCAACGCACTTTCTAGCCGATACGACGCAAAGTTCGGAAGAACAAAAGCACTACAAGCCTCTACTCCTACGTTCAAGCGCTAAACACCAAAGCTACGCCGACACCAGAGCTACGCTAAAACAAAGCCAAAGCTAGACGCCAGAAGTCAATGCCGAAGGTGAAAGCAAGATCGACGCTGCGAACAGACGATCAAAGACGCCGAGGTCTAGCAAGAGCCAGGAGAGACGCGAAGATCGAGCAGATAATGCCGAAAGCCTTCTAGCCGAGAAAGCACGAAGCACGAAAGGGACAAACGCAAAGGCCAAAACACTCAACCTCTCAAGAAACCTAAAACCTTGTAAAGACCTCTGTCATGGGCAACCCTCCAGAGCTCTCGCATGAAGTAACGTGGAGACGTGGATCAAAGGGACCCTCCAAAGGATCCCTCCCACAATCTCATGATCAAATCTTCGCAGCACTCGGCTCACCACTCCTGAGTCCCCGGGTCTCGGCTCTGTAATTTTCATGTGCGCGCAATAAAGATGACCTGTATCTTTTTCAGCGCATACAGTTCTATTGTGAGAAAGCTAAAAATGAGGTTGATGGGATATATGAAAGATGAGAGTGAGTGGTGAAAGAGAATGGTGGGATGAGAAAAAGATGAAAAGGAAAGAGATTGATGTATATGATTATATAAATAAAAGGTTTGTGGGTATAGAAAGATGAGTGAAATAAGTGGAATGGGAGTCCTAGAGAAATATTAGTGGGATGAGAGATGAGAAAGTGGTGGAACGAGAGATGAGAGATGAGAAAGAACATTTGGTATTTTGGTGCATGCAATGATAAATAAACATGAGAGCAGAATGATAGAGATCCGTTGGATGAGAGAGAGAGAGAGAGAGAGAGAGAGAGAGAGAGAGAGAGAGAGATAATAAAGAGATGGAAAAGAGAGAAATGGTGGATAAATAAGAGATGGGAGAGATTTGTGGGATTGGAGATATGAGAAACCGGAAAAGTTAATGCATGGGATATAGAGAAATCAAAGAGATAGATGTGAGAGATGGATAGGATGAGAGATACATGTGTGTGTGTGTGTGTGTGTGTGTGAGAGAGAGAGAGAGAGAGAGAGAGAGAGAGATGGGGGTGAAAGAGAGACCCATCAATCCAGAGGGGGAGATCCCGAGAGGTATATAGATATATGGAATGATAGTGACAGGAGAGAGAATGCTAGGGATGATAGGGAAACATAAAAAAAGAAAGGGATGGGTGTTGGAAATATGGAATCAGCAACTAGGCTTTGAGGCATGTATTGTATACCCTTTCTGTAAAGAGTGATTTGCTCCCACTTAAATTGAGTTTGCTAACCTTTAAAATACAGTAAAGCCTTCTAAATTCTGCATTCAGCAACAACGAAGAACTCCATAGAACTCTTGTTGACACTGAACCTTTCTAGCAACTAGAGAGTAACCACCAAACTGAGAACAAATCTGGTTGATTCGATGTGTTCAGAAGTGTCAAGGCTGCCTTTATTTAAAAACTTGAAATTGACACATTTCACGGGGTGTCTTTTCAGAGGTATCTCTCCTGATTAGAATGCACATTTTTTTATCAAAAAGCTTCTCTTATGAAAGAAGGCATTTTATCAAAAAGCTTCTCTTATGAAAGAAGGCATCTACACGGATCCAAACACATCTTTACACACTCCTACGTGACACACACACACAGTTGGATTTATGGAAAACATGGTTTGATGTACAATATTATATGCCATATTTGAATTAAACTGAATTTAATAAACACCGATGTCAAGATATACTCAACAATATGTGGGATGACAAGATATGTATGAGATGATAGAGTGATGAGTGGAGAGAGAGAGAGAGAGAGAGAGAGAGAGAGAGAGAGAGATATCGGTTGAGTGAGAAGAGAGATTGGTTGAGTGAGAAAAGAGATTATAAATAGAGAACATTGGATTAGAGAGACCAACTCAGAGAGAGAGAGAGAGAGAGAGAGAGAGAGAGAGAGAGAGAGAGAGAGAGAGAGAGAGAGAGAGAGAGAGAGAGAGAGAGAGAGAGAGAGAGAGAGAGAGAGAGAGAGAGAGAGAGAGAGAGAGAGAGAGAGAGAGAGAGAGAGAGAGAGAGAGAGAGAGAGAGAGAGAGAGAGAGAGAGAGAGAGAGAGAGAGAGAGAGCATTGGATTAGAGAGACCAACTCAGAGAGAGAGAGAGAGAGAGAGAGAGAGAGAGCATTGGATTAGAGAGACCAACTCAGAGAGAGAGAGAGAGAGAGAGAGAGAGAGAGATGGGATCTCCATTTCCATGGAGCAGGTTGGTGTACTAGAGACTAGTTGACAGACTGATCGGCCATGTCGTAAAGACCGGGCCTTTGAGTTGACATTGGATTGAATTCTAACCTAATTCAGATTAGGGAACTTATAGAACTGCTTTTAGAAATGTTTCCACTAACAGACTCCACACTTAAATGGGATGTTGGAGATCTCGACTTAGGTGCTCTGATTTCCCCTCGCCGCCCTCGCTGTATGCTCACTCAAAGGAGGGTTTGCTGTATCCTAAAGGCAAACTTTTCCCGAACCCATGCATGTTGCAGGCAATTTTTCGGGCTTGAAGAAGACATAAATACTATGCACAACTGATCACTATCTGCTCAAATTGTTACCATCTGCCATGAAAGTAAGAAAGTTCAAAGATAAAATTTTTAAAATCGCCTTAATGAGTCCTATCCACCAAACTTCTTTTGTTTTCGAAGAGGACATACCTGTGCAAAATATTTTTTTCCTTGCCAATGACCGAGTCTTGTTCCTGCTCATAGGTGCACCACTTTATTTATACGCCACACGGTGTAAGATAAGCCCAAGACTCAATCCTGCAATCCAAAAAAATATAATATTTTCTATTTTACATGCATGGGTAGATTAACCATAGCCTATTATTCAATGCCTGCATGTTGCTGCTGCTGCTGTTGTTGATGATGATAATGGTGGTGGTGGTGGTGGTGTTGATGATTTTTTTTTCTTTCTTTTTTATTGTTGATTGTTGATGCTGTTGATTTTAAAGCTTTCCTACCTTAATTCTGCAGGGCTTATGTGCAATATGTCTGGAGCCTCTTAGCTGCAGCGCCAGCGACGGCGGCGGAGGGCAGCGGATATTCACCGCCCAGTGCACGCACTCGTTCCACTTCCTCTGCATTGCATCCAACGTCCGGCATGGCAGCGTCACCTGCCCCATCTGCAGGGCCTACTGGTCCCACCTCCCCCGCGACCTCACAGCCTTCTCCCACCGCCCGCTCCCCTGCCACCAGTCGGATCCCATCCTTCGCATCCTCGACAACTCCATTGCTACCTTCCGTGTCAACCGCCGCTCCTCCCTCCGCTCCACTCGCTACGACGACGACGATCCCGTCGATCCAGGCATCCCCACACCCGCCCACCATCGCCTCCACCTCGCTCTGATTCCCGTCCCACCGCCGGCGACCGGCCCCATTGCTGCCTCGCGCTACCTACCCGGCCGGCATCATCAGATTGCTGACACTTCTGTGCTCGTCTCGCAACCAACTACTTCACCAAGTGGGCACAAGAGGGTCTCTCTCCTGGTAAAGCTCTTGCACCCGCAAGCCACCGACCTAGTCCTTGTCGTGAGCCCCAACGGCCCTCACCTGAGGCTCCTTAAGCAATCCATGGCCTTGGTTGTGTTCTCGCTGCGTGCAGTCGACAGGCTGGCCATCGTCACTTGCTCCACCTCCGCAAACCGCGCCTTCCCGCTGAGACGGATGTCGCCTGAGGGCAAGCGGACCGCTCTACATGCCATTGATCGCCTCTTCTACCTCGGAGGGGAGACCGACCTGACCGAAGGGCTCCAGAAAGGGGTCAAGATACTGGAGGACCGGATGCACCGCAACCCTGTATCCTGCATCCTGCACATTTCGGACAGTCCCACGCAAGCCTGCATTGGCGGACACCCGCAGGTCCTTGTCCCGATCCACCGATTCTGTGTTGGGTATGGCTTTGGGGCCTCGAACGGGCTCGTCATGCACGAGTTCGAAGATTTCTTAGCGAGAGTGCTCGGGGGGGTGATCAAAGAGACCCAGCTGCGGGTCGGGGAGGAGGGAGACTGGGTGGGATTGGGAGAGCTCAGGATCGGGGAGGAAAGACGGATACCGTTGGATTTGGCGGGAGAGTGTGCCCACGTCTGCATCGGCTACAGCTACGTCGAAGGTGGCGGGGGAGCTGAAGAGCGAGTGACGACTGGGGAAGCCGCGGTGGGGATCGGAGAGAAGAGTGAGGGGAGCGAAGGTGGCTGCGCTGGCGGGTGTGGGGGCGGGGCGAGGGATCTGAGCATCGGTGACGGGAGGAGGAGCAGCGTCGAGAGATGGGATTACATCGACCCGTTCATGGCTAGAAGATGGGCGAAGCATTTGCACGGATACAAGGCTTGACACCCCCTGATGCTTGAAGGTTGCACTTCCAACATGAGAGCCACAAAATGGATAATGGAGTGGTTTTGCATTCCATGGAATTCTCTGAACCATCATGCCATGGTTTTATTTTCCGTCAATTGGGTCAAAAATGTTCATTTTCTTTTCCCCCTTTTTCGTTATATTTATGGCCGAATGTACGCGGAAAACATTGCAAATTAACACGTGTGGGAAAGCGTACCGATGATCCACCACGAGCAATCAAGCCAATCAAGAGTTTTTCTCATTCTTTGGGGTGAGAGGATTGCAAAATCTAGTACGTGCGGAAGCGCTTCTCTTTGTGGGTGGTGTAAGGGATTGGAGAGAGGCAAAGGGCTTGTACTCGGGTTATCCCCATACTAGTGAATTCATTAATCGTTGTTACTGGACATCTTGTGTGTGATTTTTTTATGCTTTGTTTATTTGTTCGTATTCTCGGTGGTGATGAGTCGTTTTCTCTATGGAAATTCCTCGTACGTCGTGTTCTCACATTCCTTTCGCTGCACGAGGGCCTCTGATTATAACAAATTGGTATCAGAGCATCTTGTTTGTGATTCAGAGGTGCCAGATCAATGTTGAAGAATTCAGAGATGATGACTCAAAGTTCGAACCTACGGTTCGAGATTGAAAAGTTCGATGATCATATCAACTTTGGCTAGTGGCAAATACAAGTCAGGGGTAAATTGATTCAAGGCGGATTACATAAAGCTCTGATAGGCATCAAACATGACTCGATGTCGGAAGACTATTGGTTTAAGTATGATTTGAAGGTGGCGAGAGCGATTTGGATTTATCTCTTGAAGGTTGTGTTGGCAAACATCTCCAAGAAGGTTTTTGCAGTAAAACTGTGAGAGAAGAAGGAGAGCATATACATGATCCGGTCGCTTACGACCGATTGTACGTGAAGTAAAAGATCTACGCTTTTCAGGGCGAAAGGTATAACGATCTCAGAGTATATCTCTACCTTCAATCAACTAACAGAAGAACTTCTTAATATTGGTGAAGATATGAAGGAGATGGATAAGACGATACTTCTTCTGGGATCTTTACCCCAGTCCTAGGAGCATCTAAAGGTCATGATGCTTTACGGGAAAGAATCCATCAAGTTGGAGGAAGTCACAGGTATGCTTCTCGCAAACAAGCTTAGTTTAAAGGGGACGAGCGAGGCGAGTGGTGACAACCAATCTAAGGCTCTAACGGTGGTTGTGGGGGTGAAGAAGAAGAAGAGACCATGCACTAGTTGGAAGCGTGGAAGATTTGAGCACTTCAAATCGAAGTGCAAGTGGAAAGGTGGAGCAAGACCGGATTGCTTAGGATATTCTAAAGACAAGGATGACGAATTTGTCGGTTATGCCTCATCGAGTGATTTTGATAAGGGGTATGTTCTGATGACTACTACTAATTCTATATCGATCAGATGAGGACTGAATAATCGATAGCAGGGTCACACATCATATTTGCTCGCACAAGGTATGGTTTGACAAGTATGCGGAGTGTGATGGTGGCAAGTTGACAGCTAGTGATGGCTCCTAGGTGTCGATAAAAAGAGTCGGGGATATTCGACTTGAGATGTCTGGCGGGCGAGTACAAACACTCAAGGATGTCCGTCATGTTACGGGATGGAGGGGTAATATAGTCTCTCATTCCAGGCTAGATTTTCTCAGATATATCTTCATCGGCCAAGGTGGAGTTGTGGAAGTTTAAGACAATTTCTCCATGATCATGAAGGGGCCTTAGGTGGAGGCCTATATAGATTAGTCGAAAGGGCAGCAGCACATGCACAATGTTTGGTGAAGAATAAAGGGTGCAGATGGAGTATGCTCAGGGATGAAGATGATCAAGAGGTGGTTTCCAGTGGCCAAGTCGAAAGACTTAGGAAATTACCAAGCTCGGTGATTGGGCTCCCGGTTCGGGGGCAAAGGGCTTGTACTCGAGTTATACCCATAGTACTAGTAAATTCATTGATCGTTGTTACCTACATCGTGTGTGTGATTCCTTTGTTCGTCTTCTCGGTGGTAGTGAGTCATCGTCTTCTCCGTGAAAATTCCTCGCACGTCATGTTCTCACGCTCCTTCCGCTACGTGAGGGCCTCGGATCGCAACAGGGGTTGGAACATATGATCTCTCAACAACGAGAGAGACATGTTACCACTAGTTGTGACTCTAGTTACACTATCCTCTTTCTCTTGATCTAATGTCAAACCCCTCGGCTTGTCTTTCAAGTTAGGTTCACTCAAATGCAAATACACGTGCAAATAACCAATGCAATTAGCTAGACACCTATTTAAGTGAAAATTATAAGTGCACTACCATGTTGTACCGCATTACCGTACTCCTCAATCGTTGAAGATGTTTAAGTATAGTACAGTGCTTCATGAAGACTAAATTAAAACACTAATATGACCATCTCCAAAGGTATATGATGCATTTGGTTCAATAAGATGGATAGGATATAAAAAATCGGCGTCTTGGCGAATTCGTTTGGATTTTATACGTGATTTCACAAATTAGAGTGTTTCACTTTTTTCGGAGTTTAATTAACTTTTTCAATGATTTTATCGAAAAATCACTTTCTATATTGTTACATTGCTTCACGAGTTTTTCAAATTGTATCGGACTTCATCGGGTCTAGGGATTCACTCCGTCATGGCCAAACACATAGAAAAATTCTAAGTGCTCAGAATCTGCCTTAGGAGTCCGAACTCTTATTCGGACAGGTTACCTTAGGCTCCGAACCCTTGCTCGGACGCCCAAGCTAAGATTCGAACTGAGCAATATGTGCGGTCTGAACGATCTTGCAGTTCCATCACTGGCAGTCCGAACAGTCGTTCGAACGACTAAGGCTGGCGTCAGATTTTTACGAGTCTGGTGTAAGGACAAAGAGTCAGACGGGTTCGAAGTGATCCGAACCCTTGTTCAACATGGTCGAGTTAGGATTAGTTGTAAGGTTAGGATTCGCCACTAAACCACATGTATGGGTATTACCCATTAATTGTGACCAACCGGATGGGGGATTATTGGGCCATCCTCATGCCACATACGGCCAACTCCCCAACATACTACTGATATTTGTTCCAATATGTTATGTTTTTGCTACAGTTCTTTTATAATCATGCATTATCATTTCCGATTAGGGGTGACAATGGGTCGTGTCGGGTCGGGTTCGTGTCGGGTCATGTCCAAAAACCCTAGACCAGGACTTGACCCGTTTAACTAATCATGTCTAGATTCTAAACCCGTACCCGACCCATTTATAAACAGGTAGACCCGTTTACCACACGGGTTTATTAAGTTGGCCCGATCCGACTCAACCCGAGATTACCCGATAGACCTGCTGATACTATGTATTAAGTATCGGATTGCAGGTAGACCCGACCCGACACCCGAGGCTACCGTGTCTAGACCCTAAACCCGGACCCGACCCGTTTATTAAACGGGTCTATCGTGTCAACCCGTTTACGACCCGAACCCATTTAGCCCTGACCCAGACCCACTAACTTCGTGTCGGGTTTGCCGTGTCGGTCTTAAATTGCCAGCCCTATTTCTATGTTGCATACGTAAAAGAAAGACAATTTTAACCATACATATGGAAGGAGAATGATTTTGTTCCAACCTCCTTAAAGAGGTTGGAGCATTCACGGCTCTCTCATTGGTCCATTTCAAGGGTGTATAGTCATTTCACCATGATTAATAGCATAAAATGACATACTTGCCTTTGAAATGGACCAATGAGAGAGCCGTGAATGCTCCAACCACTTTAAGGAGGTTGGAACAAAATCGTTCTCCATATGGAAGTGTTTGCACATGTAAAAAACACAATTTTAGACGAAGATCGCAAAAAGGCATGTGTTATTTTACACAAGCTATATGTGCAAATTTGCAGATTTTGCATTTCCACATCGTCCAAACACTAAAAACTAAAGCTAAGTTGTAGTTTTCATCTGCTCTACATAAAATGACATCCTCATTGAGGTTTAATCTCATCACTAAGATGATGTTCATGGTGTCGTACGCGGAAGCTCAACTAACGAATGGAAACGATATGGTTTCGATACGAACAAAATACTAGAAAGAACCAACAATCAAATCAAACGCAGAGGGTGTTGGCGCGGAATACCTCAGACGAGGTCTTGATCCGCCGCCTCACACTCATGGAAGCAATCTAGTGTTTTCGGATCTTCGATGATCTGAAAAGAAAGATCGAATCCACTGACAACAATCTCAATCATAGAGAAAAGATGCAAAAAAAATAATCTGCACGATACAAAAAAGTTTGTTCACGCAGTTTGAAAATCCCTACCTCTGAGGGTGTCGGTCACTGTTCTGGAGTAATATGGAATTAGAATGTAGGAGTATACCACCCTCTTCTTCTTCCATGTACACCTCTATCGGATTTCAAGGAGACTAGTCTCCTATATCGATCCCCAATCTTCTTCGTCTCTTAAACTCAATGGAGAAGCGCGAAGCAAGACCATAAAACCAGTTGTCAAACACAGTGACAGCTACTTGTAAAACCTAGAGTGAAAATCCTATTTATAGCCCCCACAATCCGTGCAAACCCGAGTGCAACTCGTGCACGTTTTGTGCCTGGCACCCAGTGGCGCCTAGAGCGCTAATGAACTGGCAGCCCAAAAATCAGCGGCGCGAGACTTTCGCCCTGGACGTCAACCCGAGAATGGCTCCATTACTGGCGCTCGCCAGTGATCAGGTGCCGCATAATTAGCACCCAGGGCGCCAACCTGCTGAAGTACGTGCCTAGGTCCTTTGCGCTGAGCCTTCTATCACACTCCGTACTCACTAAAACTGAACCAAACTTTGATAAACTCCACCTGGTGAACTTTCGACCAATGCTCCCGTTCCAGCGAACCTCCACCTTGGTAAGCCTCAACTCATCTCTATCGTACCTTGTGGATGCGGAAAAAAGTGCGGGTCGTCTTTATTGCGAATCACACGAGATTACAAGTGTGGCCGGGACCCGGGTGGCTCGGGTGTAGCGAGTCCGGGTTGCGGCGAGTTTTGATCAGGGGATTGTGGGAAAGATCTTCTGGGGGATCCCTTTGATCCGCGTCTCCACGTGGTGTTCGTGCGAGAGCGCTGAAGGGGCTGCCCAGGACAGGGGTCTTTACAGGGAGAGGGTTTTGGAGAGGCTAAGGAATGTCCACTGTTGCTTTGTCCCTTCCGTGCTTCGCGCTTTCTCGGCTAGGGGGTTTTCGGCTTCGTTCCTCGGTCTTCGCGTCTTCCTCGTTCCTTGCTTGACCTTGGTGTCCTTCATCGTCGGTTCGCGGCGTCGATCGAGCTTTTGGCGTTGGCTTTGGCTTTGGCTTGGCTCCGGCGTGGCTCTGGCTTTTGCTTTGCTTCGGCGCTTGCACTTGGACGTAGCTGGGAGAGACTTGCGATGCTTTCGTTCTTCCGGACTTCGTGTCGTATCGGCTAGAACGTGCGGTGCTTTTGCTCGTGTCCGGCGTAGTCGCTTGGCATTGGCACTTGCGTTGCTTTGGCGCGGGCTTTACTGGGGCTTTGCTTTGGCTTCTTGCGTTGGCTTTAGCTTCAGCGTCAACTCGATCTTCTTCTTCGAACGACGCGGGCTACTTCTTCGGTGCTTCGACGGCTTGCGTGTCGACTGGACTTCTCTTCTTCTCCGGGCTTCTTTGGCGTGATCGGAGTCGACGAATGCTTTCGAAGATGGTGGGGGTAGCACCGATCTCCGTGCGACGGTTGTGGCGTCGGCTTTTGTTTGATGAAGACGACGAGGGTAGCGACGGTTCAGATGATCTGCTCCAGGCTTTCTTCTTCGTGGATGGCGCAGGCGTTAGTCGAAGACAACGGGGTGATGACGTTTCGCTTCTCTCCTCCGGGCCTTGAGGCTTGATCGGGATCGAGGATTTGTTGGAGTCGACGGGGTAGTGCCGCTCCTCTTCTTCTCCGGGCTTTTGGGCTTGATCGGAGTCGAAGGCTTGTTGGAGACGACGGGGTAGTGCCGCTCCTCTTCTTCTTCGGACTTTTGGGCTTGATCGGAGTCGAAGGCTTGTTGGAGACGACGGGGTAGTGCCGCTCCGATCTTCTTCTTCGGCCTTTGCTTCTGGCGTCTTCGGAGTCGAAGGGTTCTTCTTCTCCGAGCTTTCTTCTTCGTGCACGGAGTCGAAGGGATGATCTTCGTGTGCAAGGGTCTTCACGTTGATAAGGACTTTCAGTAAGCCGATCCCTCGGGACAGGCTTGACTGTGCCTCGTGAAGCCTTGGGTCGATGAAGAAGCGTCTCCTCTTCTGCAGAGCTCCGGCGTTTCGTCTTCAATTTTTCGACCTCTTCTTCATTCCCCCACCCCCTCTATTTATAGGCAAAGGGGTGGGGAGAGAGATATGGGAACTTTTTAATTTCAAATCCCTTTTGTATCTCTCTCATAATTACCCTGGATTTATTCATCCATTGATGAGGGGAATAACGTTTATTTGTTTTCCTTTTCTGGCGAGGCAATTATGGCTGGATTTCGCACACGAAATCGATGGCGATCGGGCGCTTTGTCTTGTGCGTCGGATCGAGGGATCGGCGCAGATCCGCGTGTGTGTAGACGTCATACGCAACCTCCCCCCGCGCATGGCGGTATTTCCTTCCTTTTCTTCCTTTTCTTTCCTTTTCTTTTCTTTCCTTTTCTTTTCTTTCCTTTCTTTTCTTTCCTTTTTCTTTTCTTTCTTTTCTTTTCTTTCCTTTTCTTCCCTTTCCTTGTAGGGCCGGCCGGCCCCCTCCAAGGGGTTCGGGTCCCAATAGGGCCGGCCCCCCATGGGGTTCGGGTCCTAGTAGGGGCCGGCCCCATGGGGTTCGGACCCTAGTAAGGGCCGGCCCCTCTTGAAGTGGGGTCCGCTCCTCTTTTGCTAGGTGCGAGTCGGGTCCGAGTCGTCGGGTTTGCATCCACGTAGGGGCCTTCGAGTCGGATCCGGGTTCGAGCGCGTCGGGTTTGCATCCACGTCGGCACACATAAGTCGGGTCCGGGTCCGATGAAATTCGTGTGTCTACAAATGCCCCCTCAAGGACGAGTGCGTCGATGAGAGCGTGTAGGGTTTGGACACGTAGGAATCGTAGAGCGCTTGTCCTTGATTCCTTTTGTGGGCGGGGTCAGGAGTCTATTTAAGGACCCCTACCCCCTTCATCCGTCGTTGTGCTTCTTTGCGAAGGTTCTGCCGGCTTCTGAAGACCGTTGTCGGAAGAGAGCTGCCTGGGGTTGCACGAGACTTGCTCCGTCTTCCTGGTGTCGCCTCTTTCGTCTGCCTTGTGCTTCTTCGCGAGGGTTCCGCCGGCTTTTGAAGACCGTCGTCGGAAGAGAGCTGCCTGGGGTTGCACGAGACTTGCTCCGTCTTCCCGGTGTCGCCTCTTTCGTCGGCGGCGATGGTGCGCGATTTTGCGGTCGTTGCGAAGGCGGGCTCGAAACGGCGTTGCGGCGATGACCGAGGCGGGGAGGATGTAGGAGCGCGGCTGAGGTGCGGGTCGCCTTCGCCGTCTCTCTCTTCCTCCTTCTTCTTCTTCTTTTCTTTTTCTTTTTCTTTCTTTTTCTTTTTTTTTTCTTTCTTCTTCTTTTTCGGCTCCGGGCTGCATGGGCAGCAGCGGCAGCAGCGCCGGACGCACGCGGGGGCTGCGCGCGGGTGGCACGAGGCCGGAGGCGGCGCGGGCGCAGGCGGCCGGTGGTGCAGCGGTGCGGGGTGCGCACGAGGCTGCGTGCGGCGGTCAGGGTCGCGGGCGGCGCACGGAAGCCGGGGCCCGAGCGGGTCGAGGTCGCGCGCGGCGCGCGGAGGCCGGGGCCCGAGCGGGTCGGGGTCGCGGGCGGCACACGGAATCCGGGGCCCGAGCAAGTCGGGGTCGCGGGCCGGCGAAGAAGAAGGAGAAGAAGGGGGGCCGCGGGCCCCCCCCTTTTTTCTTTGGCTGTCGGGTTCCCATTGGAGGAGGGCCACGGGCCCCAGCGGCTGCTGTGTGGCGCGTGTGGCTTTTTTTTTTGACTTCGAAGGCTCCGACGGTAGCTGTAGATTTGCGGAGCATAGGTGGTGTGTGCGCCCGCGGGGGCGCATTGCGACGGCTCGGGCGTCGACGGTGGCGTGACCACAAGTCGGGTGGTCCTCTGGACAGGGGTGCAGGCCCACTTAGTGTTTTTTTTTTTTTTTTGCACGCACTTGTCTTGACTTGCCTCCCTTTATGGTCCTCCAGGGCTCGCGTCTTCGAGAGTTTGACTTCTCCAGGATGGATAGCCGAGGATTTCTTCGACGGGAGAAGGTGTCTTTGTTTTCCCCACACTCGCGTGTGCCGTCATCGCAACTCAAGGCGGGAAGACCTTCTGTCGTTGCTCCGTGTCTTTGTGCACGAGCGCATCTCGGAAGATGGAGTCGCGGATGCGACTTGTGGGATGTCGAAATTAAGCGAGAAGATTCACACTGACAAAGGGATCTCCATGAGGCTTCTTTGGCCGAGTTTGAGTCTTCCGTTCCACCACTGTGATGAAGATTTCGTGCCTACGCCAGTTGTTGCCTCGAAGATATACGCCAGGCTGACCCGATGGGGCACCGATTCTTGGCCTCGGGGAGATGTCCAGTACCTTTGTGGCTTTCGCAAATGGATGGATGAGCTCTATGAGGTCTTTGGCGCAGAACCTGAGATGAACTTATTGGCCAAATTTCTGGCGCCGGCTCGTCGAGAGTACAGTCGTCCTGAGGGGATGTACCGCGCGCTTTGTGAGCTTTGGTGTCTGGAAACTAACACCTTCCTTACTGGGGCAGGGGAGATAGGCATCTCGCTTCGCGACGTCCATATCGTTTCCGGGTGCCCCGAGGTACGGAATTACTACCAAGAGGAGGTGCCAGCCTTGAAGGATCTGTTGGACAGCAGCTACGCTCCGAGCTCTTGCCTTCTTCTGTTCAAGGCACATGCTATCATTGCGGCGCGAGATCAATCAGATCGAGTGCGTCCCTCTTCTTGGGTCGACTTTTGGTTCAGAGGCGAGTATAGGTCTCCAGCGCCTTCAGCTCACCCAATGTGGAAGATCGCTCAGATGCAGAGGCCTCCGCTTCGCTCTTTTGTGAGGCCTATCGACTCCTTGGCCCGAGAGAAGCATTCAATGGAGGGGAAGCCGTGCCCCTGGGAAATCCTTGGCTTGAAACGCGACAGCGAGGAGTGGCGTTCGGTTTACCGAGCTACCGGGCTGGTCATCTTCCTCTGCCGGTTCGTGCTTCCGTGTTCTGGGGAGGTTATTCGTCCGGGGACCTTCCTTGCTGCTTCCAGGATGGAGAGGGGCGAGCTCTTCAATCTAGCCCCGGCCATACTATGCGCCTTGTATCGGGCTCTCAGCGGGACTTACTGGGACTTGTCTGGCTCAGATAAGGCTAAGGAGGAGCTTGGCCGGTCGACTGCGTTCGGACCCTTGCATTATTTGTACGGCTGGATAGCTCTGCATTTCCCAAAGGGGATCTTTGCCAGACGCGGGCATCCAGCCGAGCTGCCTTTCCTGCCCGGGGTAGGAGGGATCTTAAACGCCTTTATCAGTTGGGAGCGTCCGAGAGAGTGTGCTCGCACCCTTTTGAGGAGGATGGGGAGCGTCGATTTTGAATTTCTGTCGGAGCATTCGGTGCTGCCCTTGGAGAGGTCGACTGTGTATGATAACGAGGAGCTCCCGGACAGCCTTTACTGGAACATGGTCAGCTGCCGTCCTGGCTACTTGGTCTGGCGCAAAGGGGACGTGGTGGAGGTGGAGCAGTACTCCCCCCATCGCTTTGCTCGCCAACAGGGGTTTCGACAGGAAGTGCCTGGCATGCCTTAGCAGTTACAGGGGCGCATCAGTCCGCAGGAGGGATACCGTCTGTGGGCTTCTCTCTACGCTCGCTTGACTGGCAGTAGTTTCTTTCCTGGGGCCAAATCCGGGTTTCAGGACGCCGCCACTCCGGAATACTGCAAGTGGGTTGAAGGGTGAGTTTCCCCTTTACTTGCGAATTTTCCGGTCGACGTCTTGGCGAGTAGCGGGTTCAGGAATTTCTACTTCAATCATTCTGCGGGAGTGGAGGACCGCCGCCTCCGACTGGGGCTTCAAAGAGCACAGAGGAGCTGTAGTCGCCTTTCCAGTGCTCATCGTGTCCCTTCTTCTGTTCCGGTGTTGGATGCCGAGCTTACTAGTGTCCCTGGGGCATCTTGCTTCCCGAAGGCCGAAGTTGAGGGCGCCCCTCCCAAGAGAAGAAAAGTTTGCATTCCCCGCGGGATGGTCCCAAGGGTCCCTTGTCTGGTGGAAGATGCCGAGGAGCCTGGACTTCTGAAGGATGAAGTGATTCCCCCGTCTAGGGCCGCTTCATTTGACCACACAGGTATGGAGTTCTCTTTATTTTATTTGCCCTCTATGTTTAGGAAGTTTTATCACGCTGAGTATCGGATCTTCCTTTTGACCAGATTCCGTTGTAGTGGTAGAGCACAAGGCGAACTCTCCAGAGGCGCCTCTTGGGCACTCGTCCACTGGCGCTGCGTAGGAAGTGCCTGAAGCCTGTGGGCTAGACATCCCTCCGGATGATCTGGATCTCCTTGGGCTTTGCGGGGAGAATTTCCCCAGTGGTGACATTGACCTGGACGACATTGACGTTGATGCTTTGTCCTTCCACGAGGAAGCTGAAGTCTCTAGCGTCGATAAGCGACACTCCCCAGTTACTGTACCCTCGTGCCCGTTGGAGGAGACGGTGGTTGCAGCGGTAGCGGCGGTTTCTCCGGTCCTACCATCCTCGTTGGCGCAGGCGGCTCCTGTGGCAGTTGCAGCGGCAGGGAAGGTCTTGCCTACCTACTCCGAGGCACCTCGCCTGGTTTTAAGGCCGAGGAGCAGGGTCTCAGAGTTCCTTCTTTCGAGCTGCCGGCAGTATATCAAGTCGACGTTGGAGCCTTTCCAAACTGCCGGCCTTGGCGCCCTCCAGGACTGGTGGTCGACGGACGATGCAGAGTTTTGCGCGAGCCTGGGGGAGTTCAAAGTTGACAGCTCTCTTTTCGTCGCTCAGATGAACCTGCTTGTGACTGATAGCGAGGCTTATTGATCCCGGCGGGCTTTGCTGGAGGGGAGCTCCCTTTCTGAGCTGGAGGCTGCTGAGGCGAGTCTAAGTCAGTCCGAGCATCAACTTGCGGAGGCTACGTCCATCCTGTCGAAGGCTCAGAGGAAGATAGAGTCTGTGCGCGCCTCGCTTCGAAAGGCGAAGTCTCGTCTGGAGCGGGCCGATGCCGCGGAGAGCGCTTTGAAGTCGAGTTTCTTAAGGCAGCAGTCGGACTTAGCGACCCTTCGTGAGCTTCTGGCCGCTCGTCCCGAGGAGCTTCAGCGGGTGGAGGCGACTAGGGAGGAGCTGCTGCGCCGTCTTCAAGCTCTGGACACCTTCTTTTAGTTGTTCCTTGTTTCATTGTGGCTTTCTTTTCGGGACTTATGCAATGTACTGGCTTTTCTTCATTATCTAATAATATCGCCTCGTTTTGCCACATCCTTTTCATGGAACTTTGTTGTCTTTTTCTTTTGGTCGGACTGAACCTGAAGTAACTTCTCAGGCTGCCTACGTACCCCCCTAAGGGGGATCAAGTCGCACGTAGTTCATTTTTTTTTTTTTTTTTTGAACAAGGGGTGTGGCCTTGCTTTAGGCATAGTACCTTTTGAGGTACTTGCCGTTGATAGGGCCGAGTGTCAGCCCTTCTGGCGTGGTGAGGAGATAGGCGCCGTTGGAGTAGACTTCCTTGACGGAATGCGGGCCATCCCACTTGGCATCAAATTTCTTCCCTCCTCGATGCGAGAGAATGATGGGGCGTTTGACCGCCAGCACCAGTTCTCCTATCTGGAATGATCGAGGGCGAATCTTCTTGTTGAAGGCGCGAGAGAGCCTGGCCTGATAACATTCCAGACGCTGTTGAGCTTCGAGGCATCTTTCATCCAGTGCTTCCAATTCTGCTAGACGGAGCAGGGCGTTGTCGTCGCTGGTGAAGCCTTCCTGGACGGCTATCCTGAGTGACGGGATCTGGAGCTCGAGCGGAAGAACAGCTTCCACACCATAGACGAGGGAATACGGCGTTGCCTGCGTCGGCGTGCGGAAGGACGTCCAGTAAGCCCATAGTGCTTCGCCCATGCGTTCGTGCCAATCTTTCCTTGTTTTTGAGACGGTTTTCTCCAGCAGCTTGCACAGAGTCTTGTTGAAGGCTTCTGCTAGGCCGTTGGCCGGAGCGTTGTACATCGTCGAACAATTCTGCTTAATGTTGTACAATGCGCAGAATTGGCTGACGGCAGTATTTTTGAACTGCTTCCCGTTATCTGTTACGATGTAGCGGGGGACTCCATAGCGGAAGATGATGTCATTCTGGATAAAGTTGATGACGGAGTACTTTGTAACTTCCTACAACGGTATTGCTTCAGCCCACTTGGAGAAGTAGTCCGTTGCCGCCAAAATGTAGAGATGTTGCTTGGATGACTTGGGCAGAGGACCGACGATATCGAGACCCCATCCGTCGAAGGGCCAAGATGCGATGGTTGGGTGTAAAGGCTCCAGAGGTTGACGGATGTAGTCCCCGTGTATCTGGCAAGCTTGACATCTTCTCGCGTAATCCAAGCTGTCTTTGATCATGGTAGGCCAGTAGTATCCCATCCTCCTGACGCGGAAGTGAAGCTTCGGACCAGACTGGTGTGATCCACAGATTCCAGCGTGTACTTCTTCGAGCACGGTTTCTGCTTCCTCTTTCGCGAGGCACCTCAGGAGTGTGCCGTCATAGCTTCGTCGGTACAGCTCGCCATTGAAGTGGTAGAACCTCAGAGATCTTTGACGGATGTCACTTTTGTGCTTCGGATCTTCGGAGAGTTTACCATGAACGAGATACTCCACAAACGGTTGCCTCCAGTCTTGTTCTTTAATCTCGAGGACATGCACCGCGTTGGTTTGAACTGGTACTTCGGGCGGACCCTCTTCTCCGGTGATCACGAATCTCCTGCATACGAGGACGACGAGCGAACGTTCATCTGGGAACGGGAGTGTAGTCGCCAGATTTGCGAGTGCGTCAGCCTGCTGGTTGAGGTTTCGGGAAACGTGTTGGATGGAAGCAGCCTTGAGTTTTTCGAGGAGCTTCACAGCTCGTGCGTGCAACGGTACCAGATCTTCTTTGTTGACTTCGTATACCCCCAGGACTTGCTGGATCACGAGTTGTGAGTCGCCAAAGATCTCTAGTCCTTGAAGCTTCATTTCGTCGGCCAGCTCGAGACCGATGAGTAGGGCTTGATATTCTGCTACGTTGTTGGAACATGATTCCGAGAGCAGGAATGAGAAGGGGAGTATTTCGTTGTCCGGAGTGACGAAGATGACTCCGGCTCCCGCTATGTCTTGCCTAGCTGCGCCGTCGAAGAACATTTTCCAGGATGGGGCGACGTCGACGGAGAACACTTCTTTATCTGGGAGATCTTCTGATAACTCCCATTCTGCCGGGAGAGGGTATTCTACGAGGAAGTCCGCGAGGGCCTGCCCTTTAACCGCTTTCTATGGCACGAAGGTGATGTCGAATTCAAGTAGCAGCAGGGCCCACTTGGCCAGACGTCCGGAAAGCACTGGTCTCGACATGATGTATTTGAGTGGGTCAGCCTTTGAGATGAGTCTGATGGTGTGAGCGAGCATATAGTGTCGCAGCTTTTTCGTGGCGAAGATGAGCGCTAAGCAGACCTTCTCGATTGGGGAGTAATTCAGCTCTGCGCCGACGAGAGTGCGATTTAAGTAGTAGCAAGCTGTCTCCACGCCAAGTTCATTGTTCTGGGCCAGGAGTGCCCCCAAGGATTGCTCCTGGGCGGCGATGTAGAGGATGAGCGGCCTCCCTTGAACCGGTGCTGATAGGACTGGCGGCTTTAGTAGATATGCTTTGATGTTTTGGAGTGCTTCTTGGCATGCTTCATCCCATTTGAACGGCGCTCCTTTCTTCATGAGGCGACTAAAAGGGTGGCACTTTCCGGCCAGGTTGGCGATGAATCTTCGGATATACGCCAAGTGCCCCTGGAGGCCTCTGAGGTCTCGCACTGTCTTTGGTGCGGGCATATTGACGATAGCATCAATTTTGGATTGATCTATCTCAATGCCACGATGTCGGACGACGAAGCCGAGGAATTTGCCCGAGGAGACTCCGAACGCGCACTTGAGCGGATTCATGCGGAGTTGGTAGATGTGCCGACCTCTTCTTGGATTTCACCACGAGGTCGTCGACATAACACTCCACGTTTTGATGAAGAATGTCGTCGAAGATTTTCTGCATAGCTCGCTGGTAGGTGGCTCCCGCGTTCTTCAAGCCGAACGGCATTACCTTATAGCAGTAGATTCCTTTCGATGTGCGGAATGCCGTGAGCTCCTCGTCCTTGGGTGCCATCCGAATCTGGTTGTAGCCCGATGATCCGTCCATGAAAGTGAGCACCTCGTGACCTGTCGTCGCATCGACCATTAGCTCCATGATTGGCAAGGGGAAGTCGTCCTTTGGACATGCGTTGTTCAAGTCTCTGAAGTCCACGCACACTCGGATTTGGCCGTTCTTCTTTTTGACGGGGACGATGCTAGAGATCCATGTCGGGTACTTGACCTCTCGAATAAAGCCGGCTTCGATCAACTTGTTAACTTCGCCTTCTATTTGGGGTACCAGTTCTGGCCGGTAGCGCCTTTGTCCTTGCTTGACGGCGCTGGCTCCGTGTTTGACGCTAAGCTGGTGCACTGTGATTTTTGGATCGAGGCCCGGCATCTCCTTGTAGGACCATGCGAAGACGTCTCTGTATTCTTTAAGCAGTTTGATGTATGCGGCTTCTTCCTCCGGGGTCAAGAGTGTGCTGACGAATGTAGGCCGAGGCTCCGTCTCTGTGCCCAAGTTGATTTCCTTCAAGTCATCAACGGTGGACTGCCCCCCTTCTTCGAGGACTGGCGGGGCGTCGGGCAACTCGTCGTCCGAAGTAAAAGCGTCACCTTTGCCGGGATCCGTAATGGAGATATGATGGACGGCCGCCATGGGTGGGTGGGTGGGTGTTGAGACGAAGTCCTCGATTGGCATCTCCAGATGATCGAACGCCGACTTCTTCTTTGATTGTTTGACTGGCCCGAGCCTCTCGAACACGGATGTGCGTTTTCGATTCAACCAGTCTTTACCACCTCTGGTTTGCTTCCGGAACAAGGCTTGGCATCGAGCCCGTCGTCGTCTTCTCCTGCTGTCTGGATCGCTGAGGTAGGTAGAGAGTGCATCGGAGATTGTCGATCCTTCAGCTGCTTCATCTACCATCCTCGCCTCGATGTAGTTCGAGGTGAAGGTCTTCTTTGCTGCGGTTCTGATGACCAATGGATCTTGACTGGAGCCGATGCCTCGGCTGTTCGGGGGAATTTGCTCTCCGTTTTGAAACAGCCGAGCTTGAGTTCTCGTCATCCCATACGGAGTTGCTGCTGGTGGGAGTGTGCCCATGGCGCTTTCCTCGTTGTAGCCGGCTCTGAACAGCAACTGGGCAGCATTTTGCCCCCAACTCCCTTCTGGCTTGAATCCGAGTTGCTCGAGGTCTGCCGATTCGACGGGTCTACTTGGGTTCGGAGCTTGCGTCAGACTAGGTAGTGGCACCGTCATTTCTTGCAGAGTGATGACATTGGCCTGAGATAACGACGGGGCCAGCTTCCTTGTCGGAGTAGAAGGCGATCGCTCGGATTTTCGGAGCCACTGAGGCGCGAGACGCAGGACAGGCACCGTTTGGATTGGCAACGGGGTATGTTGCATTGCTCTTGGCTCGAAGCTGATGCGCATCCTTTGCCCAGGTTTCGGCGTTCCTTGGACCTTGAGTCTTGCTTCGTCAGAGGGTGGCACCGGATTCACGGGAAGAGGAGTCTTGTCCTTCTTTACTTCTTCAATCTTTTGGGTTCGAGGGGCCTTAGCTGGCAGAACTTCCGCGACCAGGCCCTTTGCTTAGTAGAACTTAGCATCGGCCAGGTGTGCCTCGGCCTCGTTGAATGGCTTGTCGTCTGCAACTATGCACCTCTCCACGCCTTCTTCGTAGTACTTGAGGCACTGGTGCCAGGTGGATACCACGATGCCGTTCTCGTGCAGCCATGGTCTTCCTAATAGGAGACGATATGATGTCTGGCAGTCGATGATGTGGAAGAGGACCGTTGTATCCAGCGGGCCGATGGCAAGCTTCAAACGAATGATTCTGACGGTGGACTGTTCGCCCTGGTTGAAGCCTTGAATGACCAACTGACTTGGCGAGAGCTGGTCGTCGGTGATGCCGAGTTGCCGCATCATCTGGATAGGCATGATGTTGACAGCGGAGCCACAGTCCATCAAGATTCGGTTCACTGGCTTCTCCTTGATGTATCCCGAGACGTAAAGAGGCCGGTTATTCAGCCGCGTTCCGAGTTGCAGGTCCTCATCTGAAAAGGTTATCGTTGCATCACACGAGGCCACAGCTTTGCGCCTTTGATCATCCTTCCTCTTCCTTTTGTAGCTATCCGGATCGGCCAAGGCCGCAGCCATTGCCAGGCGAGCCTTCTTCGGGAGATGTAAAGCTTCTACGAGCGGCATGTGCAAGATTGCTTCGTCGTGAGAGGCGGTGCCCCCTTCGTCGGAATCGTCTCCTTGATCTGTGGAGTCGCCTTCTCTAGAAGTTTCGCTCTCGTTCTTTCCTTCCGATGCCTCATGGACTTCGACCATGCAACAAGACACCTTGACGTGTTGGTCCGCTGGGAGGAAGTGATCCGGGAAGAACTCTTGCAAAGTTGTCGGCTCTGGAAGACTCTGCTGGAGGATATCGTCTTGGCTTGCTGGCGGCACTTTGAACGCCTTCTTCCCCGGAGTCTTGCTTTTCTTCTTGTAGGTCTTCCGCTTGGTGAATCCCCTCATCACACGGTCTTGTTTGAGCTTCTTTTCTTGCCATGGCTTTCGCCGCCGTGGTAGCATGACCCATGCTTCTTCGTCGGTGGATTCCCCTTCGCTAGGATGATGGTTGACAGCCGCAACTGGTTCCCTCGAAGGCACTTGTTCTTCCTGAGGCTCTACTGGCTCGCCTTCCGATCCCCAGCCGGTGGGCTTGATTTCGTCGATTGGAACGGACGGAGGCCTTGAGTAGAGGACGTAATAGTCAAACTTCCCCGAAGGCTGGCCCAGCAGACCGACTTCTGGATCTCCTTGCTCGTATCTCCTTTGGAGCGCTCGTTGGGATGCAGTATTGCTTGGAAGAGGTGCTGGCATGAGCAATGGTTGCCCCCAGGGCAGCGGCGTTTCTTCCTCGGAGAATGCAGGGGTACGTTGACGTCGCTTCGAGACTTTTGGCTGGGAAGTTGACTTAGCGATTGGCGCTTGACGGTTGATGCGCAATTTGGGCATGCTTCGCCGAGCAGCAACGAGCACTGGCGAGAAGGAGCCGAAGGTGATGGATGTCATGTTGGCCGTAGCAACTTCTCCGGAGTCGATCTCTATCTTCCCTTGCTTTGCGAGCGCCATGATTCTTTCCTTGAAGACGAAGCACCTTTCAATGGGATGACTTACCACTCAGTGGTATTTGCAGAAGAGAGGGTCGTCGACGCGATGCATCTGCTCGGGCCTCTTCGAAGGAGGGAGTTCTATCATCTTCTCTTGCAGCAGTTGGTCGAACATGGAGGAGACTTCCGAGTCTGGGAAGGGGTACTCCTTGGCTTCGAGCTCCTCGAGAGTCATCCTTTGTCTTGGCGGCGGAGGCGGCGGTATGGCGGCTCCCTTCCTTTGATCTGACTTGCCACCGATCTAGAGCGGCTTGGAGGTTGGAGCGACATCAGCAACGTTGACTTGCTTTGGTTTCAGTGCCGGTGGCTTGTCCTTCTTCTCCGCCTTCAAGAAGTCCTTGTTCTTCGAGTTCCCGTAGTTTGCTAGGCTGAGTTCCATGTCATGAGCCCGAGTTGCGAGTTCTTCGAAAGACCGAGGCTTGATACCTTTGAGGATGTAGAGCAGGCCCCAATGCATGCCTTGGGTGCACATCTCGATGGCCGAGTCTTCAGACAAGCGGTCTCGTGAATTCAGCGCGAGGTTCCTCCATCTGTCGATGTAGTCGATCACCGGCTCGTCCTTCCTTTGCTTGACGGCGGTAAGCTCGGTCATGCTGACGGTTCGTCTGGTGCTGTAGAAGCGATTGAGGAACTCCCTCTCCATCTGATCCCAGCTGTCGATGGTCCCTGCAGGAAGATCAACGTATCAGTCGAACGCGTTGCCTTTGAGGGTGCGAACGAATTGCTTCACCATCTCGTCGCCATATGTGCCGGCATTATTGCAGGTCTCGATGAAGTGGGTGACGTGCTGTCTTGGATTTCCCTTTCCGTCGAAGTGTTGGAACTTTGGTGGCTGGAATCCGACTGGGAAGCGTAGCTGCTGGATCCTCGCAGTGTAGGGCTTCGAGTATGCCGCCGTGATCAGAGGAAGGCCACTACCGTGGGAGCGCATCATGTCGGCTATCAATGCTTGGACTTGCTGAACATTCATCATTGCCGTTGTCGGAGGTTTTGTGGCCACCGAGGCTGGCGCTGGGGAGACGATTTCCAATGGGACGGGAGCCGAGGAGAGCGCTGGAGTAACTGCTTGAACCGTCGGAGCAACTTCTGCAGGAGCGGGAGTTGAAGACGGTGCTGGAGCGGCTACCGGAGAAGCGACGGGTTGGCTGACTGCTGCAGCGTCCTTTGCGCTTAGCTTTTGGAGCAGAGTATTGATGTGACGATCCTTCTCCTCCATCAGCCGAGTAATCTGCGCCATGTGCTCGTTCATCTGCATGACTTGGAGCTGAAGAGCGGACGGAGGGTGGTGACGGAGAACGTCTCGGTGTTGCATATTCGTATCCTCGCCGTCATCATCGGAGACGTAGTTACGCCGACTTGCTTCTGGCTGATGATTGATGTTTGCCCCCTGCATAGGAGGTGCGACGTCTGCTGGAGAACCCGAACGGGTTCGGGGTTGGGGCTGGTCCTCCCCAAACTTCTGGATATGGGCTCCAGGATCGAGGCTCGTTTCTTCAAGCACCAGGGCCTCGTTGGCGCTTTGGCGAGCATCTTCGGTAGTAGCTTCCGGCACGAAGACGTCCGCAAGAGTCCGAGTACGCCGAGTGTAGACGCGTACCATTGGAGGAGCATCACCCTCTGGATTTACTGGATCACCGTGTCAGAGTAGAGGAGACTCGGCGTTTGGTGAGAGGCTTGGAGCAAACGCATCGTTGTTCGTTCCGGCCATCGCAAACTTCAAGCAGCTTCTTCAACCGTACGGATGAAAGGAGAAGAGGTCCCACCGGGCGTGCCAGAAATCTGTGGACGCGGAAAAAAGCGCGGGTCATCTTTATTGCGAATCACACGAGATTACAAGTGTGGCCGGGACCCGGGTGGCTCGGGTGTAGCGAGTCCGGGTTGCGGCGAGTTTTGATCAGGGGATTGTGGGAAAGATCTTCTGGGGGATCCCTTTGATCCGTGTCTCCACGTGGTGTTCGTGCGAGAGCGCTGAAGGGGCTGCCCAGGACAGGGGTCTTTACAGGGAGAGGGTTTTGGAGAGGCTAAGGAATGTCCACCATTGCTTTGTCCCTTCCGTGCTTCGCGCTTTCTCGGCTAGGGGGTTTTCGGCTTCGTTCCTCGGTCTTCGCGTCTTCCTCGTTCCTTGCTTGACCTTGGTGTCCTTGATCGTCGGTTCGTGGCGTCGATCGAGCTTTTAGCGTTGGCTTTGGCTTTGGCTTTTTCGCTTTGGCTTGGCTCCGGCGTGGCTCTGGCTTTTGCTTTGCTTCGGCGCTTGCACTTGGACGTAGCTGGGAGAGACTTGCGATGCTTTCGTTCTTCCAGACTTTGCGTCGTATCGGCTAGAACGTGCAGTGCTTTTGCTCGTGTCCGGCATAGTCGCTTGGCTTTGGCACTTGCGTTGCTTTGGCGCGGGCTTTACTGGGGCTTTGCTTTGGCTTCTTGCGTTGGCTTTAGCTTCAGCGTCAACTCGATCTTCTTCTTCGAACGACGCGGGCTACTTCTTCGGTGCTTCGACGGCTTGCGTGTCGACTGGACTTCTCTTCTTCTCCGGGCTTCTTTGGCTTGATCGGAGTCGAAGAATGCTTTCGAAGATGGTGGGGGTAGCATCGATCTCTGTGCGACGGTTGTGGCGTCGACTTTTGTTTGATGAAGACGACGAGGGTAGCGACGGTTCAGATGATCTGCTCCAGGCTTTCTTTTTCGTGGATGGCGCAGGCGTTAGTCGAAGACGACGGGGTGATGACGCTTCGCTTCTCTCCTCCGGGCCTTAGGGCTTGATCGGGATCGAGGATTTGTTGGAGTCGACGGGGTAGTGCCGCTCCTCTTCTTCTCCGGGCTTTTGGGCTTGATCGGAGTCGAAGGCTTGTTGGAGACGACGGGGTAGTGCCGCTCCTCTTCTTCTCCGGGCTTTTGGGCTTGATCGGAGTCGAAGGCTTGTTGGAGACGACGGGGTAGTGCCGCTCCGATCTTCTTCTCCGGCCTTTGCTTCTGGCGTCTTCGGAGTCGAAGGGTTCTTCTTCTCCGAGCTTTCTTCTTCGTGCACGGAGTCGAAGGGATGATCTTCGTGTGCAAGGGTCTTCACGTTGATGAGGACTTTCAGTAAGCCGATCCCTCGGGACAGGCTTGACTGTGCCTCGTGAAGCCTTGGGTCGATGAAGAAGCGTCTCCTCTTCTGCAGAGCTCCGGCGTTTCGTCTTCAATTTTTCGACCTCTTCTTCATTCCCCCACCCCCTCTATTTATAGGCAAAGGGGTGGGGAGAGAGATATGGGAACTTTTTAATTTCAAATCCCTTTTGTATCTCTCTCATAATTACCCTGGATTTATTCATCCATTGATGAGGGGAATAACGTTTATTTGTTTTCCTTTTCTGGCGAGGCAATTATGGCTGGATTTCGCACACGAAATCGATGGCGATCGGGCGCTTCGTCTTATGCGTCGGATCGAGGGATCGGCGCAGATCCGCGTGTGTGCAGACGTCATACGCAACCTCCCCCCGCACATGGCGGTATTTCCTTCCTTTTCTTTCTTTTCTTTCCTTTTCTTTTCTTTCCTTTCTTTTCTTTCCTTTTCCTTTTCTTTCTTTTCTTTTCTTTCCTTTTCTTCCCTTTCCTTGCAGGGCTGGCCGGCCCCCTCCAAGGGGTTCGGGTCCCAATAGGGCCGGCCCCCCATGGGGTTCGGGTCCTAGTAGGGGCCGGCCCCATGGGGTTCGGACCCTAGTAAGGGCCGGCCCCTCTTGAAGTGGGGTCCGCTCCTCTTTTGCTAGGTGCGAGTCGGGTCCGAGTCGTCGGGTTTGCATCCACGTAGGGGCCTTCGAGTCGGATCCGGGTCCGAGCGCGTCGGGTTTGCATCCACGTCGGCACACGTAAGTCGGGTCCGGGTCCGATGAAATTCGTGTATCTACACACCTCAAGTGGTGAGGTGCTTTTTCCACTGCGTTAGCAGAAGGCAAGTTGAAGCTAGCTTGAGCAATGCTTAAACTTCTCCCTAGTGACTGACTTCATGAGAAAATCTGACGCGTTCTTATCCGTGTGAACCTTCTCCATCTCAATCTCACCATCGTCCAGTCTATTCCAGATCATGTGGTACGAAAATGACAATGGGGCCTGCAGCCTTGCCGAGGGCCCACGAAAATATATGTAGGACCCGCAACCTCTAAATAGCAGACCCGATAAATATTCCAGACCGAAATTCATTATTCCACATCCTACTTTCTGTTTTCCAGAGCTCTATGAGCCTTTTGGTTATCAAACTTCAGTCAAGCATACTCCACCCTCTGTCTACTCGCATAAGCACTCCTCGGCCAGTCAAGAGTAGCTCTACTTTTCTCAGAGTTAGTGGGTTCAAATGTTGTGTTTTACCGCACAGAGACGTAGGATTCGGTCGAACTCCGTCATCATATCCTTTGCCAACGCTCTTTCTCTCTATCTCAACAGTGTTAGCGTGACAGCTCAGCATTCCACTGTGCACCACATATCGAAGCTTTACCCTTCAATCGACTGTTGGAGAGGGACCGTACGACGGCCGTAATCTCCCCCCATATGTATGGGTAGGTGTTGAGTCCGATCCAAACCCGACCGATTACCACCTCTATCCACGGGCCACGAGGTCCATATCGAGAGTCAAACAGGGAGCCTCTTCAAAATGAGTTCGGATCTCCTCCAATCGGTCGGCCCCGGTCGGTGGACCTGGCGCGCGTCACAGCCACATGCAGTCGGGATGGAGTACATTCACTTCGGGTCGCCGGCCATCGTGCGCAGGGGTGGACCCAGGAAGTACAAATTTAAGAATTTGGAGGGGCCAAGTGTGAAAAAAAAATTAAAATCTTTAAATCCTCCATAAAGGGTTGTAAGATATTCTAAAAACTTTGGGGGCTCACCTAGTCCCAATATAGGTCCGCCTGTGATCGTGCGACTGTGATGCACACGGGCCCATGGGCGATCGACTGGAGGAAGTAAGTAGTACCACAAGCCTAAGAGTCCATTGGTTTCCTTGCCAGTTGTTTCCCCAGAACCCTACACACCTCATTGGTCCAATGTCAACGCTCTTGATATTTCTCGAACGACGAGAAGTGTGAATAGAGAAGATGCAAGGGGCTTAAGTCAAAAACCCCCCTTTCTCACGATAAGCTCGACCTCCCTATCGATTACTTTATTGCAGAAGATTGCACCACGTTGATGCCACCATACTTTGAAGCCCATATGGTCCATAAATGCTAACCAAGTCAAAGTAAATGCTAACAAAGATATATAACCAATGTTACACACATTAATTGGTGAGTCAAGCCCCGTGTAGCAGACGGTATTGGTCCAAACTTGAATGGCAAATTGGACCTAAATGGCTCTAGAGGGGGTCCTCTCTCTCTCTCTCTCTCTCTCTATAAATACCCTCCGACTGAGCCTGTGATGATGAAGAAGGGACCAACAAAGGAAGAAGAAGAAGAAGGCCATGGCGACAGTCTTCGAGTCTCGCAGCGGCGACGATCTCATCTTCTTCGTGATCATCATGTGGCTGTCCATCATATCCATGATCATATTCGCGTCCATCGAGGACCCGAGCCGCTCTCGGGGGCGCCATAAGGGACGTGGGCCGGTGTTCGTCGGAGGGAAGGGCTGCGGCTGTGGCGGTTGTGGCAGCGGCTCCTGCGTCTGCGGCACCTATCTCTCTTGATTCAAGGGAATAGAGGGGGGGAGGTTCTTTTAGAAAGACTGCCATAAAAATAGCAACAGGCTTACTTGCTGTGCTTTAAGACTCCAGGTCCTCAAACTTGGGCTTTGTACAATCTCTCTCTCTCTCTCTCTCTCTCTCTCTCTCTCTCTCTCTCTCTCTCTCTCTCTCTCTCATGCATTTTCGGGTGAATTAAGATGAAATTTGCATGTAGAGTTCTAATTTTTTGTTTGTTCCATAGACTGTAAGCAGTCCCATCTCTTCTATACCATGAATGACATGTAAAATCTTCGACTCATGATAATCATGTTTATCGAAAATTGTATCAAAAAGTTTTGTGGGTCTTAATAAGAATTGTTCTTGTATCTTTGTTTCGATTTTTTTTTAATCTGAAAACAATTGATGCAATAGAGCCAGAAGGTTCTGGGTTCAACTCCTCTCTCTCCCCCCCCCCCCCCCCCCCCCCCTTCGATTTATCCATGAAAGCGTGGGGAAACTTCCAAGTGGGTCGGTGCGTATTTTCGGAGAGATTAGTCCAGGAACGGATCTAGGAATAGAACCTTGGGGGGGTGAATGTTAAAAAAATCTTTGGGGGGAGTCTTAAATTTTGTTAAAAATTCGGGAGGAGCGAACTTATGTAATTTTAAAATAATCCTAACTAACACTCTTGTAATAAGGGGTTCTTTCTGGATCCATCCTTGAATTAGTCCGAGCCAGAAGTGGTCCATTGCCCGAGAGGCTTGGGGATCCCGCCGAATTATTTATGCCCAATAAACATCACCAAAAATCTACCCAAAAAACTAATAATAATAAATAACCAAGATAATATTAAGATCAGTACCTTGAGAAGTTAACCATTAATTGTTGCCTTGGGATTAAGGAAGTCACCTACTAATTAATATAATATCCCATACGCAACCTACCTACTAACAGGTGATACCTAAACCATTAGTTTGTATATTAAGACTTCTAATGAGATCAATGACATGTTCAACTCTTAAACAATATATGATGACATGAGATAAATGGGGACTTGATCCACCAAGTGTGTGGTGTATGAAATAGCATGTGGGGGACCGATAGCCACCACGAACAATAAAGCCACTCACCTAGGAGATAGCAAACCAAAATTTTCGGTTAGCTTGGTTCATCCACAACCGAGCTACATCGATGAGGACTATGTTGAGTTTTGGTTCAACTTTGAAGAATAAGAAAAACTTACTGTCCGATCGGTCGGTAAGTCCTATCTGACCGATTGATTAGGGTATATTGCGAAGTATGTTATGAAAAACCGATTTGTCGGATAAGACCCACCGATGGATCAATAGATTGCAAATCTTTCTAGATATATACCAGTTTGTTGAGTCGGCACAACGTTCGTTGTGTTACTACTTGCGGCTGAATTTGTGTGTTCAAACCAATTTGTGAGAAATTATATATAAGTCATTTTTTGTTGAGTCGTCATGCATTCTTGAACACCAGGCAAGTGCATCACAACGGTTTAAGATTATCTGAAGACTCAACAATCCATCACACTTCCTTAGATGCTCACCTGAGACACGTGAGATGGGTTGGATTTGAACGTATAAAATAGGATTTCTCGATCATTTCAGTTTGCGTGCCTTTTCATCGGTTTTATGTTTACATGCTTTTTGAGAATTCGACGCGATTACAAAATGATTTTCATGATTAAGATTAGCTGAGACGTATTATATGCCATGGGTCGAGCCAACATGCGCTACACACATGAGGGTTTTATCGATCATACTTTTTATCGTGTTTTGTACATATTGATGTTTAGGTTTTGTCATAATCTAGGTCGAGATGAGTCCAACACGTAAAATTTTCTAACTGTTGGAAGTCCACACTAGTGGTCTGAAGCCTTGTTCGAACCATTAGTGTTCTTGGTCCGAACGATGGTTTCGACCGCTAGAAAAACAGTTCCGACTTATCTATGTTGGTTTAGATCATTTGGGATGTTTTGGTGTAGGTGGTCCGAATCCGAATCCGATCAACAGTCAAATTGTTGACCACCATACCTGGTTTTATTGTGACATAGGTCAAGCAAAGGAATGCACCTCCCGGTATGGATATAGATGACCTGTCGGAGTGTCATACCAATGCAATGTCATTCGAGTAACCTAGTGCACCGTGGTATTAGGTCGCAAGTGAATCTCTTACACATTGGTGCACCAAAGCACCACACAACTGGTTAGTCCACCGGACGTGGTTCCTCAGGATTAAGAACTGATTATCCTAAGCAGCAACACGGCTGAATACACTAGTGTCTGCTCAGTGATCTGTGCACTATATTGCTTCTATTCGGTTACGGTCATTATGCCTGATAATGACCGTGGTGGAGACACACATGCTTTGTCATCCCACCATCTTATCTTGATAAGACGACCAACCTAATCAGAGTTCCGAACAATTTAAGATTATATATGACCAGTCTATTGAGTCTCCCATGGTCACTCAGGTGGATTACTATATTGCCATGGATACTTATTTTGTAATCAGAACACGTACTTATATACGTACCATAATGTAATTCTAATTAAATTATCAATAATTTGTAGATAAACCAGAGTTTTATAATCTATAGACCATATCAAACCAATAATCTCCCACTTGATCTTGTAAGTAAAAATGGTATTGACTCCTATAGCTTTTACGTGCTGCTCAGGAATCATCTTAGTAAAGAGATCAATAATATTATCTACTGAGGGTATTTTGGTCACCGCTACTTGTCATTCCTTCTAAAATTGTCAGATCACTTGCGTTAGATATGTTTTCCCTTTTGGTAATGCCTTAGCTCCTTTATATGTGATATCGCCCCACTATTGTTAGGATAAATTACAATATATAACTGAACCTTTGGTACGCACCTCAAGTCCATTAAGAACTTTATGAGCCACACCGCCTCTTTTGCCTCCTCGCACGCTGTAATGGACTTAGTCTCTGTGGTAGAGTCCGCGATACATTTCTGCACACTCTACAACCTAACCGTTCCTCCTCCCAAAGTAAAAACAAAACCCGTACGTAGTCAATATTTTGGATTCCATATCTTACGTAAAGTTAGAATCTGTATATCCAATCGATGTCAGATCTCGTGAAATGTAAACTAACTCATAATCCCTCATCCAACGAAGGTATTGAAGTATACTCTTCATGGCAGTCCAATGTGTTGGACCCGGGTATGACTAAAACCTACCCATCATTTCTATTGTGAAACAAATATCTGGCCTCATTTACTACATGACATATATTTGGCTACCTACAGCAAAAACATAGGGTACCTTCTACATTGCTTGCTTCTCCTTAGGTGTCTTAGGACATTGGTCCTTAGACATTTTCAAGTCATGCCTAAATGATAAGAAAC